>JAGFNQ010002707.1:44553-126130 GCA_024364735.1 Boesenbergia rotunda
TTTCAACTTGAGTAGGAGTTCCTTCCTGAACCTTCTCGGTTAAGGGTTTAGAGTCAGCTCCCTCTTTCAGGAGTTTTACTTCCTGTCGGAGGGATTCGACTCGGAGTTTGGCTTTTGCTAAATCTCGGGAAAGAAAGGAAATTAACTCACTTAATTGCGATCTATTAAAACCAGTTACCTTAATTTCTCCGTCTTCTGTGAAGGTCAGCTCGCCGTCCTCTTGTTCTGTTTCTGACTCAGTCTCGACTTTATCTGAGGCGGACAGAGCTAGGAGGTTGGACTGGGGTGCCTCTTCTTCTTCTCCTGAGGACGATTCGTCCTAGGTTGCTTGCAGTGCCTTCTTTCTTCTCGTCCTTTTTGTCTCCTTTAGGTTAGGGCATTCTGACTTGTAATGGCCCTTTTTCTTGCACTCGTAGCAGGTCACATTAGGCTTGTTTGCGGGTTCAACTGGTTCGTCCTTTCTTCGGCCGATTTTCCGTTTGTTGGTTCGGTTCTTCAGCTCCTTGTAGTAGCTTCGAGCGAGCCAGACCAGCTTAGATTGTTCTCCTTCTTCTTCTTCTTCTAAGTCTGAGTCTGATTTAGACTCAGGTTCGGGTTCAGGCTTCTTCTTTGTTGTCCTTCCTGTTTTACCTGCAACGAAAGCAATACCTTTCTCAACCACATTGGTGTTAGTTTGTTCGTGCAGTTCTAGTTCGGAAAATAATTCATCTAATTTTATTTTAGAAAGATCCCTAGAGACCTTGTATGCATCTACCATAGATGCCCACAAGGTGTTTCTAGGGAAGGCGTTTAAGGCATACCTGATTAGGTCACGGTTTTCAAACTTGTGACCTATTGTGTGAAGACCGTTCATTACCTCTTGGATTCGTGCGTGGAGCTGGGCTGCTGTTTCGTTGTCGGCCATCTTGATGGTGTAGAGTTTGTTTAGTAGCAGATCCCTCTTGCTGATCCGAGTATCTGAAGTCCCTTCATGTAGCTCGATCAGTTTTGTCCACAGCTCCTTTGCATTATTGAAGGGGCTCACGCAGTTCAGCTCTTCCTTTGTCAGCCCGCATTGTAGGGTTTGTGTTGCTTTTATGTCGGCTTCTATCTTGCGTTTTAGGGAGTTGTCCCATTCGGAGTAGCTTTGTGGTTTTCCTTCGGCGTCTTTGGGGATCTCCAGACCGGACTGGATAATGATCCACATGTCCACCTGAGTTTTCAGGTGGACCTCCATACGACTTTTCCAGTAAGAAAAGTCTTCTCCACTGAAGAGTGGAGGTCTGGCGGTGCTGAATCCCTCTTGCATGGCCATTTTAATCTGTAACAAAAACTTAACAGAAAAACAAATTTTCCTAGACTGGGTCTTGGATTAGTAGTGCTGGATAAGGGAAATACAATATCGAGGGGTGTTGCACCAACCTCGATTAACGAAAAAATTCGTACGAAAAAAAATCGAAAGAAAAAAATAATAAAGAAAATCCGAAAAGAAATTTTCAAACTGGTGGTTGCACCAAGTTTGAACTTCCCCGCTCTGATACCACTTGTTGGATCGTGAAAGCCGATAGAGGGGGGGGGTGAATATCGGAAATCGTTCGGATTTGACTAAGAGTTGGTACGCAGCGGAAATTAAAAACAAGACACAGAGACACAGTCGATTTACTTGGTTCGGAGCCTGTGTCGACTCCTACTCCAAGGCCCACGGTCATTGACCGTTTACTTTGGGAAATTCTATATAGGCGCAAAAAGATTTACACAATTTAATTACAAATATAAGTGCAGTAAATAAAATATAAGTGCAGTAAATTAAAACGAACGCTCTTCTTTACTGACGTCCGGAGTTGATCAACTTTTTCGTAGCAGCGGGACGTCGTCGGCTCGAGTTGGAGAGTTTCCGGAGCAAGGCGCGAGAGCAGAAGAGCTTTGAGGCGTCGAGTGAATTGGTGTTCGAAGCTTGGGGTCGAGGGCCCTTTATATAGGGCCTGGGGGCGCCCGGGATGTCGGGGGCGCCCCCCACGTGGCCTCCGATCCGCAGAACTCTTGGTCGCGTCTGATCCCCTGGATCCGCTTTGACCGGGGCGCCCGGAGCGCTCTGGGCGCCCGCTTTGACCGGGTCAAAGTTTATCTTCTGGGCTTCGAGGGGTTCGGTTCGAGGTATGCGCATGGGGGCGCCCGGGACGCAGGGGGCGCCCGGGAAGCAGCGGGGGCGCCCGGGAGCAGCGGGGGCGCCCGGAAGCACGGGGGCGCCCAGCCCAGTATGTGTTCGGACCACATCTTGCTTTATGTGTTTTGTATGGCCCTTGGGGGCGCTCGGGACGCTCCGGGCGCCCTACCCAGTCCTTGCCTCTCTCCTTTGAGGCTTTCTGAGCTGCAGACACACGTTCCTTCGGTCCTGCATCCAGGGTTAGTACAAAAACACAAATATTTTAAGTTATTAGATTATACAGCCTTAGCTATCTTGGTTCTGACTTTGGTCTCCAAAATGGAGCCCTAGGTCGAACCGAGGCCTACTGTTCCCTCGATGGGGAACGCGTCCTCATCTACTCCTCTCGGGAGAAATTACCTGATGCCAACCGTTCCTCTGGTTGGACTTTTGCCTGACGGTCCTTTGTCAGGGCTTGTAAACTGGCAGTCCTTCGCCAGTTGCCTAGCAGTCCTTCGCTAGGGCTTCAGTCCCAGGCTGTCCTTCGCCTGGAGCCTAGCAGTCCTTCGCTAGGGCTTGATACTGGCAGTCCTTCGCCAGTGCCTAGCGGTCCTTTGCTAGGGCTTATTTCCCTGGCGTTCCTTTGCCAGTGCCTAGCAGTCCTTCGCTAGGGCTTTTTCCTGCACATTAGATTAACTTGTTAGAAAACAAGAAAGACTTAACTTTTGACCTATGTTGTCATTATCAAAACACTGGTTTGACTTAGGTGCATTCTGCACCAACAGCAAGTTGGGTGGGTGATCAGTTGTTTTGGTAGAAGTATAGACCATGTAGTAATGTGTAAGTTTGTGGAATTAGCATGCTTCATTTGATCTTCCACTTCTCTATCGTGAGCTTAGGATGGGTGTGATTGATTAGGTATGTAACGACCCGACCCTGTCTAACTGTTGGCCGTGTCGTTACTCTACTACTAGTGGTCTTCCCGTCCCTGGCCAGCGGGTTTTTGCCTTCCAGGATTAGTTAGGAACTCTAGTACTTTAGCCTGGAGGTCTAGAGTTCGAATCCTGGGGAAGGCAAAAACCCGCTGGCCAGGGGCGGGAAGACCACTAGTAGTAGAGTAACGACACGGCCAACAGTTAGACAGGGTCGGGTCGTTACAAGGTATTTGATTGTTTGGTGGTTGATTATAGGAATGGAGTTCAGTTTGGATTATTGATAATTTAATTGTTTTGATCTTGGCACATGATTGTGAGCTAATGGATGGCTTGGTGTATATTCAACCTAGGTCGGATTAGGTGAAGTTGTGTGGGCTTATTTGCAATGTATACCTTGCATCCTGTAGCAATTAGATCTGAGGATTTGGATTGCCATTACAAGAAAAAATAAGCTTTAACAACATTATGCTTACAAAGATTTTGACCTAAATCATTGCAAATTTTGCAAAAGATAACGGTTTTTGTCAAAATTGTCAAAACCGTTGTCTATTAGTAAACACTTGGCATTAAAGACAACGGGTTTACACTATTCATTATCTTTAACGCAATGATTTTTATAAATAACAACAGATTTTACAATGATTTTCCAAATCGTTATCTTTCAGAGAAATTTATTTATCTTTAACAACGGTGCATAAAATCATTGTTATTTTGATAATAAGATAATAATTTTAAACCGTTGTAAATGAAAATGACCGTTATCTTTTCCCAGCTGAAAATCGCTCTAGAAATTGGGACCGTTGTCTTCTCCATTTCAACCCCTTCATCGAAGAAACTTATAGCCCTCTCCTCCTTTGTGAACCCCTAGGAGGCGTTTGATTTGTTCCATTTTCATTTTCAGAAAATCGCATTTTCTCGTTTTCTAGAAAATGACTTTTTTTTCATTCTCTAGTTTTCCAAAAAACGCTATGTTTTTTCTGAAAAACAAAGCTGGAAAATACATACCAAACATGTTTTCCAGAAAACTGCATTTTCTACAGAGAATGAAAATGAAAAACAGATTGGAAAATACAAACCAAACGCACCCTAAAAATTTTCACTTTCTTTCTCCCTCTCCTCCTCCTCCTCCACCTCCTCTCGCCCCCACGAGAATCCGGAGTGGTTAGTGCATGGAGCTCACTCAAACACAAACACAATCATGGTTCTTGCACTACCATAAGCTTGCTTATGCTCTACTCTCCACCATCATTCTTGAATTGGATTCATACCTACAAAGGCTTATTGAATCAAGTTTAGGAAATATGAAATGATAAGAATGAAATAGAAGTTTAATGAACTTTGATACTAAAGAGTCATGATAAAGAAAGTAAAGAAATATGACATGATAAGGAAAAATGGAAAAGTAAAGAAAGTGGAAGACTTGGATACTCCAGAATGTACCCTAATGCACTTTGCCCTCAGAAATCAATGATCAAAGCCAAGGGAAACAAGGATCAGCTGATTCGGATGAGAAACATCGCTGACTCTAGTGTGCTAAAACTGCTGTGTGTGCCAACCTCTGCAGATCGGTCTGGAGACCGATCAGTCACTGCTCTGATCGTTCTGGACTACCTTTGATCAGACTGAGCTTCTTCTGATCGGTCTGAGTGACCGATCAGACATCTCCCTGATCGGTCTGGAGACCGATCAGGGCTGAAACAGAACTGAAACTGAGCAAATCCTGAACTGTTTCTGCCGAGATCACTTCTCTTTAATCAATACTACATCTTAAATCCAACTAGCTCCTTGTTCATATCTTCAAATTTAGAATCTAACCCATTTCCTGGCACTTCAAATTTCTTCCTTCTTTCTTTTTTTTTCTTTCTATTTTTAAACTGCTATTCTGTTTTTCTTCCTTTTTTTCATTCATTCTCACTGCCCATTCCCCAAATCCTTAGCAGTGGCTAGTTCCAACTCATGGAATCTGAAATGTTCAGCAAGTTATAACAGCAATCTGAAATGTTCAGACTTTCAAAACTTTTCTACTTTTATAATATGGAATGTGATCATCCTTTGTTCACTACTTGGAATGTGTCTTCAATATTTGATTCAATGAAACTTTTCAACTTGATAACTTCCCTTGTTCTTATTGTTTTCTGCCAGTATCAACTCTTGCAACCCCCTTGGCACGCAACTACACTTATTGATACACCAATTGCAACCTTCAATTGATCTCTATTCCAATTTCTTTTCTACTTAATACTTCTTCTTGAGCACATATTTTTCTTTTCTTTTTTTTTTCATGGCAGTGAGAATAAGCCTTCACTTCCCAATTCTTGCAACTCACACTTCATACACAACCCCTTCAAATTGACACACTTTTGCTTATTGGTTGCCAAATGCTTCCATTATCCTCAATATTTGATAGATTCCTCAATAAAGTTCATGCACCACTTTTCTAGCATCCAAAACAACCAAAACCACCCCCACACTTAGCTTTTTGACCGTCTCGGGCAAAGTAACATCAAGAAACATCAAAAGCAACTAAGTCCATGGAGAATATGGTCATGAACAGAAAAATATAGAAAGAAAAATAGAATATAGAGTAGATCAACAAGCAATATTGCAAAAATTGATATGAAAAAGGAAACAAAGTGATTCACCTCTATAAATGTGGTCCAATCATAGAAATATAGTTTTGAAAGAACCTAAGCAAGTTCTAGAGTACAATCACATGTGTGTATCACAAAAATTAGGCCAAATCCTCACTAGGTAAAAAGAATTCATCTCAAGTCATCAATCTAGAGTTCATAACTAAGTAGAACTCAAGCATCCAAGAATTTTCATCTATTGGCTCAAATTTTAAGTTTTGACAACCAAATTTAATTCATTTCAAAGGACTCTAAAATGATATAGAGAAAATCCAGATGGATACATTTGTTCCAAATCATGCATGAAACAAGGTGCCAAAAAGGATAAAATGATATTTACAATGACTCTTGATTCATTCTACACTACCTAAGCATTTATTAGTAAGAACTCACTTTAAAAGAAAAATTTACTGCTAGGAAACATAAAAATGGTATATACAATGAAAAAGAGTGTAAGAAGGAACAAACTCCCCTTTATTCCTAGCGATTGGAGTCGATTAAGTAGTAGCATCCATCCCGGTAGAGGGGTAGGTTGGGTGGTCAAGGGAGCTATCCTCACGTGATCAATATCATAATGCACTGCTGTCACGCCCCCAGAGGCACATGCTTCCTCGAAAATCGGACAGCATCTCCCCTATACGGCGGACAATATGGGGCAAATATACATCATATCTCCACCAAAATAGCTCAGCCACATACGGCTGACATCACAACTATAGGAAATAAACACAACCACGTAGTTTATATTGAAACAAAGTAAATGGATGGCTTAGCCATTTTAAACATAAAAGAATGTCTGCATACTAGTAATAACGACAAAATCCAAACCGATACTCGACAAGGAAACTAACTGCGGAAATAAAACAGACACTAAAACAAACCAAAACAAACCGACACTGGGACTGAGGGACTGGCAACTGGATCATCTCCTGGCTCCAAGCGAAACATCTACCTGCTACCTGAAACAACAAAAAGGGAAGCAGGGGTGGTGAGTCCAGGCGGACTCTGCCGGTATATGAGTAGACAAATAAGTATGGCATGATACAAGATAACCAATTAGAGAATCCAACAGGGTACAGTCCATAAGGAAATATAGCAACCTAATCATGCATAACATATGTAACTCGACAGGGTATAAAGTCCGAATAACGACTAAACAGGTATAGAATAACTCAACAATAATAACATCAAGATAGACATGCATGTCATACATATGCAACAATCATAGCTCATATAAGTGCATCAAACACAAGCAAATGCATAAAAGAAATACGTATGCACATGATGCAATGACATGTGTCACCCCTGACGCCAGTCAAGCCGTCAACACATCCCATCTGTGTGACTGAGTGGGTAGGGCTGTGACAATTGTACCACTCCAACAACAACAATAACCAACAATAACAATAATACCACATAAGGCGTGGTTGAGTGGACAGGATGCTGGGAAATCTACACTCCGAACTCACGGTACATCGGGGGGGAGCTATCACACAATATCCCTCAAAAAAACAAACAACAGTGAGAGTGAGCCACCAACGGCTCATCCCTCTAAAACAACGGTGAGGGTGTCACTGTCTGGCATGACAGGACAAACACTCGCACTCTAACCACTACCATGACAACATGTGGTTGAGTGAATCGAGCAACAATATGACTAACGACAGCTTAACCAAATGTAAGCCAACAGTCGTTAGTATGCAACGTACAAGTATGGTACATGATATACGATGCACGAACAACCGGAGAAACAGCGATGCAATAAAGTCCAACGAATACACGATGCATCAATACAATCAACCGGAAATCAAAACCAACGATTATGCACCTACACTACTAGGTAGGGTATTTCTAATGCCAAATAAACCTATCTGTGTTTAATGGACTTCTAAGTGCTCGCGTACAAACGGCACTTTACAGAATAGAAAACCAACAGAGGACTGTACAGATACGAATTTAGGAATACTCAAAGATCAACGAAGAATAAGTCTCAACGGCGATGTTTTAAATAACGACAAAGAACAAGGTCAAGCAACCTATAAGACATAACTAGCCATGCTTTATGGTAAAAGAACTACTCGAGTACAAAGGAGAAGTACCCGCCTTTTATTGAAGAACGTATACGAACAGAACCTCCCGCGATCACTGAACAAATCTGAATCAAGGTCCTGTATTAAAGTATAATGTTTAAGCTATCGCAACAAAGAAACATTTAGCAACAACTCACTATGAACATAAAATAAATCCTCGTTACTACATCCGTTTAATTAAATCTTAAATGGCAGTTGATTTCCTCTAACCCAAGTCATTAGATTAGATCCCAATTTAATCCAAGAAAACTACCACGAACTTTATGTTCATAGCCAACATATATTACATTCCAAACTAACTTCAACAGATGTAATCCTACATTCAACCTTCCACAACAATTTCGTCTAACAACTCACGTCACATGTTGCAAAGCCAAAGGAAATAAGCTACACATTCAAACCAAAACAGAGCAACTTTAAAAAAACTCTTTTAAATTAGAATTCATTCCAACCCTACTGCTATAATTTACCACCAAACCCAAATAAAGGTGAATACCCCCAAAGCCCATCTCCAAATCACTCTGCTGTCGCAAACACCAGAAACTCATGGCAAACCATCAATGCCTAGCACAGAAATAAACCCAATTTCACAACCAATTCCATCCTATCACAGCCAACCCAATCCAAAGAACCCTTACCTTAAATCAGTGGTCGGCGCAAGCTACAGGGCAGTGAGTTCAAATTTAAGACTGCTATTTTCTGTCCGGTGTGGCCAACGAAGGAAGTTCGTCGGCTTCGCTCGTCGAGCAAGGACTGCCAGCAGCGCTGGTTTCGGGCGATAACATAGAAAAGAGGAGATTAGGGCTTGTGGCCGGGAGAAAGAAGGGCGACAAATCGATGATGTTCGCGTGAGGGAGAAGAAAACTCACCACCTCGCGAAGAAGGACTCAACACCGGCGAAGGGGTGGCGGCGTCGGCGTCGTTCGCTGGGGCTCGGCGTCGGCGTCGCTCGCTACTGAGGAGGCGGCGTCAAGGAGAGGGGAAGAAGCAAAACCGCACGGGGAGTAAGTTAGGGCACGGGCAGGTTTAAATAACTTATATATATATATATATATATATTTAACTTTTTGCAAATAAACCCTCCAAGTTTGGGAAATTACAACTAAGCTCCTCTAAAATTTCGGTTCCCAACATTCTCCCCTACTAATAAAAATTTGGTCCCCAAATTTCACTAACAAACCAAACAAATACTAATCAACCACAACAGAGATCAACACCTTAACTATAATATAAATACGAAAAGAAAACCAACTATACGCACCTCAAGTAAACAGATGAGGGTAGCGAGCTCTGATCGTATCCTCGAGCTCCCAAGTAGCTTCCCCATCAGAGTGGTGCTACCAACCAACTTTGACCAACCGAACTGTCTTGTTCCTGAACCGATGCTCTTTGCGATCCAGAATCCGCATAGGCACCTCCTCATAAGTCGCGTCTGGCTGAAGTGTGACCGGCACCTCCGATAACACATGTGTAGGATCCGGTACATATTTCCTCAGCATGGAAACATGGAACACATCGTGAACTCCAGCCAAAGACGGGGATAATGCCAGACGATAAGCAACAGCTCCAATCCGCTCCAAAATCTGGAAAGGTCCAATATAACGTGGAGCTAGCTTACCTCGCAACCCAAACCTCTTCACCCCTTTCGTGGGTGACACTCGTAAGAACACGTGATCGCCGACGGAGAACTCCAAAGGTCTGCGTCTCCGATCTGCATAACTCTTTTGACGATCCTGAGCCTCTGACAGCCTACGTCTGATAGCACGGACTAGTTCTGCGTCATGCTGAATACTCTGAGGACCTAGCAACTGAGATTCCCCAACCTCTACCCACTGCAAGCTCTACCGTACAACGCCTCGAAACGTGCCATCTGAATAGCCGAATGATAGCTATTATTATAAGCAAACTCAACCAAATGCAGGTGATCCTCCCAGTTGCCTCCAAAGTCCATAACGCAAGATCTCAACAAATCCTCTAGTGTCTGAATGGTACGCTCAGACTGTCCATCCGTCTGCGGATGAAAGGCTGTACTGAATCGAAGCTCGGTACCCATGGCTTGCTGCAAACTCTGCCAAAATCGCGAAGTGAAACGCGGGTCTCTATCTGATATGATGCTCAAAGGAACACCATGTAATCTGACAATCTCACGGCAGTACAACTCTGCCAGCTTGTCCAGAGAATCTGTCCTCTGAATCCCTAAGAAATGAGCAGATTTGGTTAATCGATCAACGATCACCCAAATCGCATCGTGTCTTCTACGAGACCTCGGTAATCCAACAACGAAATCCATCGTAATATGTTCCCACTTCCACTCAGGAATGGGGATCTTCTGTAATAGTCCACCAGGTCTCTGATGCTCGGCCTTCACCTGCTGGCACACTAGACATCTAGCAACAAAATCCGCGATGTCTTTCTTCATACCATTCCACCAGTAAGAACGTCTCAAATCTCAGTACATACGGGTTCCGCCAGGATGAATAGCAAACCGAGATCGATGAGCCTCCTGAAGCAACTCCTCCATGACCGGATGTGACTTAGGTACGCACAATCTACCTCGGAAATAAAGAATACCATCGTCATCACGTGTAAAGTCAGTCTGCTGCTCGGAGGCTATCCGGCTGCCTAAGGACTGCAGATGTTGATCACTAGGCTGAGCCTCTCTGATTTTCGTCCTGATCGAAGACTGAGCAACCATAGTCACCAATAATCCTTTCTCTGTCTGACCCTGCTCCTCGAGTCCCAACTCTGAGAAGCTCTGAACTAAATCGGTGACCATCACTCGGTGACAAGCCAAAACACTACGAGATTTTCTACTCAGTGCATCTGCCACTACATTAGCTTTCCCTGGATGGTAGCTAATGGTACAGTCATAGTCCTTCAAGAATTCCATCCATCTTCTCTGACGAAGATTTAACTCCTTCTGAGTGAATAAATACTTGAGGCTCTTGTGATCTGTGAAAATCTCAAACGTGACGCCATAGAGATGATGTCTCCATATCTTCAGGGCAAATATAATGGCTGCAAACTCTAAGTCATGAACTGGATAATTCTTCTCATGCTCCTTCAGCTGACGAGAAGCATAAGAGACTACCCGTCCATGCTGCATCAAAACTGCACCCAAACCCTGATGTGAAGCGTCCGTGTAGAGTACAAATCCATCCTCGCCTGAAGGTAACACCAATACAGGCGCAAACACCAATTGCCGCTTGAGCTCCTGAAAACTAGTCTCGCAAGCTTCTGTCCAAGTAAATTTCATGCCTTTTCTGGTAAGACGTGTCAACGGTGAAGCGATGCTGGAAAACCCCTCAACAAATCGGCGATAATAACCAGCCAATCCGAGAAAACTGCGCACCTCCTGAACTGACTTAGGCTGTTCCCCACTGGTGACAGCCTCAATCTTCTGGGGATCTACAGAAATACCTCTACTGGAAACAACGCGTCAGAGAAAACCCACAGAAGACAACCAGAAAGCACACTTGCTAAACTTTGCATACAACTGCTCCCGTCGGAGCGTCTCCAAAACGATACGAAGGTGGCGCGCATGTTCCTCCTCGGAACGGGAGTAAATCAGTATGTCGTCGATGAAAACAATAACAAACTGATCCAAATACTCCATAAATACCCGATTCATCAGATCCATAAATACTGCAGGAGCATTGGTAAGCCCAAATGGCATTACCAAAAACTCGTAATGTCCGTACCGGGTACGGAAAATCGGGCAGTATCTCCCCTGTACGGCGGACAATATGGAGCAATAATATATATATCTCACCAATATAGCTCAGCCACAAGCGGCTGGCATCACAATAATAAACAAGTGAACACACCCACGCAGTTTATTTCGACACAAAATAGTAATAGGTGGCTCAGCCACCTTAAACAAATAAAGAACATCACAACCACGAGAACTCAAAAGTCTCTGTCGTAATAGTAACAAAATCAATCCGATAACTGTCAAACAAATGAAATGTGCGGAAAACTAACATAATACCGAAATAGAACCGCCAAACCAAATACGGAAGACTAGCTCAACTCGACACTGGGGTGGCAACTGGATCATCTCCTGGCTCCAAGCAATACCACTACCTGCTATCTGAAACAACAAAAAGGGAAGCAGGGGTGGTGAGTCCGGGCGGACTCTGCGGGTATATGAATAGACAAATAAGCATGGCATAAATAAAGAATACTGAGTAGAGAAACAACAGGGTACAGTCCATAAGAATTATTGAATTTACCTAACATGCATAACCAATATAATACGACATGGTATAAAGTCCCAAATACGACTAAGCAGATATAGAACAACTCAACAACGATAATATCACAATATACATGCATGTCAAACATGTGCAACAACCATAGCTCATATAAGTACATCAAACACAAGCAAATGCATAAAAGAAATACGTATGCATATGATGCAATGACATGTGTCACCCCTAACGCCAGTCAAGCCGTCAACACATCCCATCTGTGTGACCGAGTGGGTAGGGCTGTGACAACTATACCACTCCAACAACAATAATAACCAACAACAACAATAATACCACATAAGGTGTGGTTGAGTGTACAGGATGATGGGGAGCACACACTCCAGACCCCGGTACATTGGGGGAGCTATCAACAACTACAATATATATCCCTCGAAAAACAACAACGGTGAGGGTAAGCTACCAACAGCTCATCCCTCTAAAATAACGGTGAGGGTGTCACTGTCTGGCATGACAGGACAAACACTCGCACTCCAACCACTACCATGACAACATGTGGTTGAGTGAATCGAGCAACAATATGACTAACGACGGCTTAACCAAATGTAAGCCAACAGTCGTTAGTATGCAACGTGCAAGTATGATGCATGATATACGATGCACGAACAACCGGAGAAACCACGATGCAATAAAAATCCAACAAGTAAAACATGCATCGATACAACCAACCAGAAACTGAAAACCAACGATTATGCACCTACACTACTAGGTAGGGTATTTTCTAATGCCAAATAAACCTAATTGTGTTTTATGAACTTCTAAGTGCTCGTGTACAACCGGCACTTTACAGAATAGGAAACCAACGAAGGACTGTATAGAAATGAAATTGGAATACTCGAAGATTAACGAAGAGTAAGTCTCAACGGCGATGTTTTAAATAACGACAAAGAACAAGGTCAAGCAATCTATAAGACATAAACTAGCCATGCTTTAAGGTAAAAGAACTACTCGAGTACAAAGGAGAAGTACCCGCCTTTTATTGAAGAACTTATACGAACAGAACCTCCCGCGATCACTGAACAAATCTGAATCAAGGTCCTGTATTAAAAGATAATGTTTAAGCTATCGCAACAAAGAAACATTTAGCAACAACTCACTATGAACATAAAATAAATCCTCGTTACTATATCCGTTTAATTAAATCTTAAATGGCAGTTGATTTCCTCTAACCCAAGTCATTAGATTAGATCCCAATTTAATCCAAGAAAACTACCACGAACTTTATGTTCATAGCCAACATATATTACATTCCAAACTAACTTCAACAGATATAATCCTACATTCAACCTTCCACAACAATTTCGTCTAACAACTCACGTCACATGTTGCAAAGCCAAAGGAAATAAGCTACACATTCAAACCAAAACAGAGCAACTTTAAAAAAAAACTCTTTTAAATTAGAATTCATTCCAACCCTACTACTATAATTTACCACCAAATCCAAATAAAGGTGAATACCCCCAAAGCCCATCTCCAAATCACTCTACTGTCGCAAACACCAGAAACTCATGGCAAACCATCAATGCCTAGCACAGAAATAAATCCAATTTCACAACCAATTCCATCCTATCACAGCCAACCCAATCCAAAGAACCCTTACCTTAAATCAGTGGTCGGCGCAAGCTACAGGGCAGTGAGTTCAAATTTAAGACTGCTGTTTTTCGTCCGGTGTGGCCAATGAAGGAAGTTCGTCGGCTTCGCTCGTCGAGCAAGGACTGCCAGCAGCGCTGGTTTCGGGCAATAACATAGAAAAGAGGAGATTAGGGCTTGTGGCCGGGAGAAAGAAGGGCGACAAATAGATGATGCTCGCGTGAGGGAGAAGAAAACCCACCACCTCGCGAAGAAGGACTCAACACCGGCGAAGGGGTGGCGGCGTCGGCGTCGTTCGCTGGGGCTCGACGTCGGCGTCGCTCGCTACTGAGGAGGCGGCGTCGAGGAGAGGGGAAGAAGCAAAACCGCACGGGGAGTAAGTTAGGGCACGGGCAGGTTTAAATAACTTATGTATGTATATATATATATATATATATATATATATATATATATATATATGTATGTATATATATATATATATATAACTTTTTGTAAATAAACCCTCCAAGTTTTGGAAATTACAACTAAGCTCCTCTAAAATTTCGGTTCCCAACATCAATAATAAATAATTTTAATAAATCAATATTTAATTTGAAAAGAATATTATTTTAAGATCGTATTAAGAGATATTGATACAACATTATGATTTCTCCTAAACCATGAATTCTAGAAACAAAATAAGAATTCGAAGAGAAAACATAATGTACATGAGCATGGATCGATTGTTTAATCGAATCATGGCATAACAAAATATAAGATATAAACCGAATGACAAGGAACCTGATTGAAGAGCCGTTGTCCTTGTCGTAGCATCGTCGACTTGATCCATGTGGAAGAAGATGCAGCGGAAAGAAGAAGGAGAATCTTCCAAGAGGCTTAGGTTTGACGACGCCGTAAAGTTTATTGTCAATGGGGAACAAGAAACTAGGTCATGTGGATCACCTAAACCCTTGGGGACCTCCCCTTTATATATCAATCCAATCTGTTGTCAGCCCATAGATAATAACAGATTGGTCTAAAGGGTTCTATACATTGAACCCGCATCCAATAATCCGAAACCCAATAAACATAAGTTAGATCACTTTAAGGGCTCAGATTGTATTTACTTGTGCAACTTACAAATAAGCCCACCTAATAGAGATAATAATAATATCCAACAATCTCCCACTTGGGCTATATGTGAGTTGTAAAGTAAATATATGTTGGATCGTGAAAAACAATAGAGGGGGGGGTGAATATCGGAAGTCGTTTCTTTTTCGGAAAACTGAGAGTAAGTGCACAGCGGAAATAAAAATAACATACACAGCACAAAGACACAGTGATTTTTACTTGGTTCGGAGCCTGTGTCGACTCCTACTCCAAAGCCCACGGTCATTGACCGTTTACTTTGGGCAATTCTATATTTGTGCAAAATCGGTTACAATAATTTCAATTACAAAGGGAGTGCAATAAATTAATAATGAAATATTATGTTCTTCGTTACCGACGTCCGGAGTATATCGAATCTTTTTGGGGCAGCGGGACGTCGTCGGCTCGAGGTGAAGCATTTCCGGAGCAAGGCACGAGCGTAGAAGAACTTTGAAGCGTTGGAAGTAGTGATTATAGAAGCCTGGGGTCGAGGGCCCTTTATATAGGGCTAGGGGGCGCCCGGGACGTCGGGGGCGCCCCCCTACGTGGGCAGCCGATCCGTTCCGATCTCGGTCAGCGTCTGATCCCCTTATCTTCGGGATCAGTTTTGACCGGGGCGCCCGCAGCGCTCGGGGCGCCCGCATTGACCGGGTCAAAGGTTATCTGGCTTCGAGGGCTTCTTGGTTCGAGGTATGCGCTAGGGGGCGCCCGCAGCGCAGGGGGCGCCCGGGAGCACGGGGGCGCCCGGCCCAGTGTGTATTCGAACCAGTCTTCTTGTTACTTGTTTTTATGGCCCTTGGGGGCGCCCGGGACGCTCCGGGCGGCCTTCTCAGCAACTGCCTCTCTCCTCTGAGGCTTTCTGAGCTGCAGACACACGTTCCTTCGGTCCTGCATCCAGGGTTAGTCCAAAACAAGATAACATAACAATTAATTAGATTTATACAGCCTTAGCTGTCTTGGTTCTGACTTTGGTCTCCAAAATGGAGCCCTAGGTCGAACCAACGCCTACTGTTCCCTCGACGGGGAACGCGTCCTCACCTACTCCTCTCGGGAGAATTTACCTGATGCCAACCGCTCCTTTGGTTGGACTTTTGCCTGACGGTCCTTTGTCAGGTCTTGGATGCCGAGCTGTCCTTCGCCCGGTGCCTAGCATTCCTTCGCTAGGGCTTGAATACTGACAGTCCTTCGCCAGTTGCCTAGCAGTCCTTCGCTAGGGCTTGGATACTGGCAGTCCTTCGCCAGTTGCCTAGCAGTCCTTCGCTAGGGCTTGAATACTGGCAGTCCTTCGCCAGGTGCCTAGCAGTCCTTCGCTAGGGCTTTGTATCCTGGCAGTCCTTCGCCAGGTGCCTAGCAGTCCTTCGCTAGGGCTTTTTACCCTGGCATTCCTTCGCCAGTGCCTAGCAGTCCTTCGCTAGGGCTTTTTACCCTGGCATTCCTTCGCCAGTGCCTAGCAGTCCTTCGCTAGGGCTTTGTCTCTGCACACTTAATGAGCACATTAGATAACAAACAATACTTAACTTTGAATCCTTTGCCAATATCAAAACCAGGTTCGATATGGTGCTTCCTGCACCAACAATCTCCCCCTTTTTGATTTATGGCAACACGATTCAATGTTAAGTAAAAACATATAACAATTAATAACAAAAGATAAAAACACACTGAAGTATGAACATAATAGATTTGAAAAAAATCGCTTTATTTCTCATACTCCCCCTAAGCCCCTGAATACTTGTGTTATATAGTACTTAACTTTAACCTTTCCTCCCCCTTTGACATATATCAAAAACGTACATGGGCGAACAAGGTAAAATTTTGAGAAATTTTGCAAACCTAAATTTGATTAAATAACATTTACTTACGAGGTTTTGCAAAAAGAAATTTACTTAGGCAAAATTTTGAATGCAAATTTCCCAAAAAAAATTCGTTTACCAAAAATTTTGCACACTTAGAAATATTTGTTTGAAAACACTTTGTGCATTTTGGAAAACAAGATTTTTAAGAAATTTCTCGACAAGTTGTTAAAAAAACTTTACTTAGAAATATTTGGCAAAACAAAATTTTTGCTAAGACAAATTTTGTAAAAATTTACTTAGGAGAAGACATGCACTTAAAAAATTTGAAACACTTAGAAATGCTTAGAAACTTCTGAAGTACTTTTTGAAAAAGAAATAAAAATTTTCTCTTTCCTTTTTCTTTTAAAAAAAATTTAAGACTTGTGTATCAGAGCCTATGAGTTTTGAAAACATATAAATACTTAGTATAATTCTTGAAAGCATAGAAAAAACTTAAATTGCTCAATAAAACTCCACTTTGAAAGGTATTGTGAAATTTAAAAAAAACATTTGTATTTATAGGCGAATCTTTAGAAAATTCACGTACTTAGAATACTATTGCCTTAGAAAAGCATTAGTACCTTTTGAAAACATTTTGAAAAAAATAGAAGTACTTTTGAAAGATATTATGCAATTTTTGAAAAAATATAAGTACTTTTGGAAAAAATTGAGCCCTTTTTGGAAAGTGTACGTACTGTTTTTGAAAACTATTAGAATATAAATAATTTTTTATAAGTATTAAGCATTTTGAAAACATAATATTTTACTTGACTAGGTTTCTTTTCCAGTCTGACACAATCCTAGGAAACCTTGTTGACTACAAGGATATTTTCCTATGTGTCCTGGAAATTCTCAAGATTCAAGCAAATATTACTTCTAAAGGTATTTCAAAAATGATTTACTAAACCATATTTTTAAAGGCAAGTTACTTGTATTTTCAAAAGAATTTTGAAAACTTAATGTATTAAAACATATTATTTTGAAATGTTTAATAATTCATTCAATTTAACCTCCCCCTAAATTTGATATAGTCCTCGGAAGCTTGTTGACCACAAGTATTCTTCCTCTAAGTCTTTAGGGTTCAGTTCAGATCAAAAAAATTTATTTAACAATTTCAAAACAAATAATTACCAAAAAAAATATTTCAGAAATTCTTCTTTTGACTCAAACTCCCCCTAAATTTGACACAACCTAGGAGTCCTTGTTGATCATGAAGTGGACCTTCCTCTGTGTCTTTAGGGTTTATTAAAGTCAAAAGAATCATTTTGAACAATCTTCTGAGTATGATAACTTTCAAAGTTAAAATTTTGAAAACATAACTTGAAATGATAGCACAGTTTTCGAAAATCATGATGTTTATTTTTCAAAGAGATAATAACATACGAGGGTTTTTGAGTCAACTTTTGAAAACCATATTTTGAGATGATAATAAGTTTTAGAGCATAATGTTTTTGAAAAAGCTGAATTTTTCAAAATTTTTCGAAAAAGATTAAGAAGAACTCCCCCTGTATCCGACACAGTCTGATTTTTATCTAAGTTCCTTAAGGGATATCAGTGTTGACCAGGTTTGACTATGTGGGCTAGGGTTGACTATTTTGACCAAATCAGAATAAGCCCTAGACTCTATTGTGATATTTGAAAAAAAATGTGATAAATGAAGAAGTAGGGTTCAGTACAATAAATTAAAAATTAGAGGTAAGTTTGAATAATTTTTGTAAACTTTTTCATTTAAAAGGATAGTGAATCATGCTTTTAGGTCCTAGATGTCTCACCCAGATCTATGTGGTCAAACATGTTAACCTTATGGGTTGTGTGAGACAAATATTTAAATTTAAAAAAATGGTTAATTTGTAACCATTAAACCTTAGCAAAAAAAATGATTTTTGAGGATTTTGAAATCAATTAGAATTTTAACTTTCAATTTTAAAAGTTAGTTAAATTAAATTTGATTGTTAAAAGTCAGATGAATTAAATTTGAATTTTTTTAAAAAAATTAAATTTGAATTTGATTGAATTAAATTTAATTTGTTAAGATTTAATTGAATTGATTTAATTTTGATTTAATTAAGATTTGATTAAGATTTGATTTTGATTTAATTGAATTTAATTGATTAATTAGGATTTAATTGAATTTAATTGATTTATTAGGATTTAATTGACTTTAATTGATTTATTAGGATTTAATTGAATTTAATTGATTAATTAGAATTTAATTGAATTTAATTGATTAATTAGGATTTAATTGAATTTAATTGAGTTGGTTGGGTTGGACTCAACTTTTAGGTCCTAAGCATCTCACATATTTCTAAGTGACAAAACAGGATATCCTTAACTGTTTTGGGAGATGCATTAATTTTGTCTTTAATTTTATGTTATCACTATGATTTGATTGAAGCTTGTGTTAGATTCGAGTTTAACAAATAATAATTTAAAAGTGAGTTTCGATAATTGGCTTCCAGGTCTTGGCGAGGCACAGAGGCCTTCTTTGGCCGTAGCCTTATTGGATCAACAACCCTTTCCTAGACAAAGCCTTTTAAAGAAAGATCATTTTCAAATCATTGTTTGAGACACTCTGGTCTAACTAGCTTAGGATTCGGAGAGGTAGCTTCGGCTAGTTCCACCGGACTAAAAAGACCAAATAAGGTACTCCTTACCCTACTTGATTCCTTAGTCAGGTTTCCCTAACGTAATATCATCAAACCTTGTCCTAATACTAGGTTGTTCAAGTTTCAATTTAATCATTTGTCCTTAATCTAACCAATCCTAAATCTAAGCAAACAAAAATACAAATAAAAAGAACATATAGTTAAAGCAAACAATTATCTATGTCACGCCCCGAGACCCAGGAGCCGCTGATCCAATAGAAAATCGGACAGCACCTCCCCTGTCCGGCGGACAATTTACACATACACACAGATAATATAACACAACCACGCAGTTTAAAGGGCCTCAGGCCTCAGATATATGCAGAACAACAGTTATATGATTTTAACTATCGAAAGACTAAATCCGAACTCACCTGAGCTGCCAGGGGGCAGGAACAAAACCAAAATCAAACGAAGTCCAACATAGGACTCAAAAGTACAATGCCATCAAATAAAACGTGCATACATGTTTAAAACATAATAGCGGAAGCATAGTAAATACTACAGGGTCCATAAATGAAACAACGGAAAGCCAAAACCAAAAAGAGCTCCTCTGGAGCTGGGGACTGGCGGCTCGGGATCTCCTCGCAGACATCAACCTGAAATAAACATACATGGCAACGGGGTGAGTCCATAACTCAGCGAATACCCACAGATATGCATAGGAGGTTATACTAACAATAAGAGTTCAGCTACTACAGTCTCATAGCAACAGTAGGGAAAGACTAGTACTGAACATACCGAAGTAGATACATACCTGAATCCATCTAACCTGTATAGAGGGTAAGAAATACCAAAGGAAAACCAATAGACATATAAGCTCAGATAACAAGTCTCTAGAATATGCAATGTCAAACAAGTGCAAGAATCAAGTGCAGCAAACAATGCACGATGCAAAATATGCATATAGTGCAATGACATGTGTCACCCCTGACACCAGACAGAATCATCGTACACCTGTCATAGGGACGTCTGAACGGGTAGGGCTCTGACAACTGTACACTCTGCCATCACTGCTCTTGAGTGACCGGGTGGACAGGATGCTGGTGGAGACTCCGCTCCGACCCCAAGCAATGGGGGAGTCAAGCTCTCATCTCCTCGTGGCTCAGTACGAGAAGGGATCCCTGGCTGCTACCACGCCCACGCTCACCCTCCAAATAGTGGCCGAACGGAGCAATACAGGGCAAATGCGCACATCCTATGGTATCCACTAACCCATGAGTGGTCGTATGCGCATATCATGTACCGGAAGACGATTAGGCTCAACCACAAGGGAGTCGCTGATCGCCGGCATGCAACAGTGCAAGGATGGTGTATGATAGATACACATACCTCCCTCCCAAGTCCTCAGTATACTAAGTCTCAGTCTGAAATCCTATAACAGGAAATACAGGTAACCTACAAGGTATACTGACCGGAAAACTACCAATCCCTCAAGGTCAAATGCAGGAGACAATACCACGATCTCTAGCATACAAATGGATATGACAATACCTGAGACTGTATGGAACTAACAGCAGAATAACTCAGGGATGAACAACAAGTATCCAGAACTGGCATAATAAACAGGGATAAACAACAATATCCAGGACAGACATAATAACCAGGGATAGCGTAAAATCTTACTGCTATCTATAACATTCTATGCATAACAAAATGACAATATCAAGATAGATAAGTCAAAGGGTACCCGCCTCCAATGAAAGTGAAGTCTGTATCAATCGAGACAGAACCACCCGTCAAAATAAGTAGCAATAAATCCGATTAAGCTCCTGTATCAAGGATGTAATTAATTAGCTATTATACAAATAACAACTAGCTAATTAATCCTTAATCCGGTTTAGGGTTAACCTAATCCAACCCTTTTCATTTAATTCCCTTTAATTAAGATTACGTTCTTAATTAATTAGGATCATTCTAATTATCCTTGTGTCATCTAATTAACCATAATTAGATGATTGATTTTTAATTATCCCAATAGGTCAAATAGACGGGTTGTACATATGTGTTTAGGTTTGATTTCAATTCCTACAAACCTATTACAGCACCTAAGTTGTTCCACCACACTTCCACAGCCGAGATCAAATTTCAATACAAACACCAACTTAACAGCAACAGAATTTATAACCTAACTCCACCTAAATCAAAATAATCAAATCCCATTACCTCTTATCTTAGCTCCAACAGCCGAAACACACAGCAAGTAGAGGATGAGGGGAAATGGAATCCGATCTCCAATTTTCAATATCCTGGATCAGACCTGCCATCACAAACGAATCAACTCGAATTCACAACCTCGAGTCCATTTGGTCCATGCCATATCAAATCAGCTAGAGAGCTCTTACCTACTAAGGTACCGGAAGAGTTCCCTGCACCAATCTCAGATACAGATTTGTGCTAACCACTCCTACAACTCCAATTTCGCCAGGATACTGAGGATTACAGTGGGTTAGAGCTCGACCGACTCCCAGGCCTGGTGTCCACAAGCCACGGAGAAACACCACGTATTCAGAATCCAACCATATACTCACTCGAAACTTGGAGATGGCCCTGAAGCCGTCGGCTCCTCGATGCTACCGGACTCCGAAGGATTTTGCCCGACCTTCCTCAATTTGAGCTCCAATCGGTGCGTTCCAGAGACGAAGAGACAAGAGGAATCGGATGGGGCAAAACTGCGTCGACCGAGCACCCTGAGTTGAAGCCGATCTCCAGTAAAGGGAAAGAGGTGGATTCGGAAACGATGGAGGGAAAGAACCGGCGTCGGTCCCGTACTGTGAAGGGATGAGGTCGGGTTTTTAGGGCGTGGTTCGCCGAAGTGGTGGATTCACGCAGGGAAAGGCGGCTTCGATCGGCAGACGTAGTGTGAGCCGAACCCTTAAGCCCTAACATGCCCTTTTTAAGTTGGCCCTTTTTGCACTTTAGTCCAATCAATTTCCATCTAATTGCAATCACACCCCTAGGGCTTAATTTCCAGCCCTTTAACCGCTTTGTAACCCTTGTTTAATTAAAATCTAATCCCTATTTTATGTCCAAGTCTTCGGAACCCTGGAACCTACCTGGTAACTCTCCGAAAATTTCCGGAACCTACTCAAAAGTATCGGATTTAACATCCTCCCCCACTAATAAAAATTTGGTCCCCAAATTTTGATATTCACTATAGTAAACACTATCAAGAAGTATGCTGATAATAGTACTGAACAGTAACCATACATACCTCAAGTGAACAGGTGGGGGTAGCGAGCTCGGATGACATCCTCAAGCTCCCAGGTAGCCTCCTCATCTGAGTGATGCTGCCATCCGACTCTAACCAACCGGATGGTCTTGTTCCGCAACTGGCGCTCTCTGTAGCCCAAAATCCGTGTCGGAACCTCCTCATACGTCGTATCCGGCTGAAGGGGAACAGATACGTCTGACAGCACATGCGTAGGGTCTGGTACATACCGTCTCAGCATCGATACATGAAATACGTCATGCACTCCAGATAGGGAAGGTGGTAATGCCAGACGATAAGCTACTGCTCCAATCCTCTCCAAAATCTGGAAAGGACCAATGTATCGCGGAGCAAGCTTACCTCGAAGACCGAATCTCTTCACCCCTTTCGTGGGTGAAACACGAAGGAACACATGGTCGCCAATGGAGAACTTCAGATGGGATTCCATTAGACTTCTCCAGAAATTGAAGTTCTCGCCGGAGAATAGCGGTGGACGGGCACTGTTCCACTCTTGGTTGGCCATTTAAGATAATCCTTGCACACAAAAGAAATAACAGAATGTATCAAGACTTGGTCTTGGATTAGTAGTGGGGGAGAAGAAAAAAAATAGCCAAAAAAAATATTTCACGAATTTCGAGTTAGAATTATAATAAAATAATAAAAATATTTTATGACAATTTTTTTTTTAAATTATTGATTTAGTCAATTCTGATTAATATTGAAAAAGTTAGAATTTAATATTTGGGGGAAATTTTGCTAGAATTAAAGTAGCACGAATTTCGAGAAGAAAAAAAGTTTATGACAAATTTTTAAAATTTGTTCGTTTTATAAATTCTGAGTTATGGTGAAAAAATGAAAATTCAAAATTGAAAAAGGCGTAAGGATATTTTAAATACACCTACAGATATTATTTATATGAAAATAAAAAAGCGAACGAGATTGAGTTGTGTTGATTAACAAAAAGAAAAGAAATAAAATAAAAAATTCATAAATCCGAAAAAAAACTTTCAAACTGGTGGTTGCACCAAGTTTGAACTACCCCGCTCTGATACCACTTGTTGGATCGTGAAAACCGATAGAGGGGGGTGAATATCGGAAGTCGTTTCTTTTTCGGAAAACTGAGAGTAAGTGCACAGCGGAAATAAAAATAACATACACAGCACAAAGACACAGTGATTTTTACTTGGTTCGGAGCCTGTGTCGACTCCTACTCCAAGGCCCACGGTCGTTGACCGTTTACTTTGGGCAATTCTATATTTGCGCAAAATCGGTTACAATAATTTCAATTACAAAGGGAGTGCAATAAATTAATAATGAAATATTAAGTTCTTCGTTACCGACGTCCGGAGTATATCGAATCTTTTTGGGGCAGCGGGACGTCGTCGGCTCGAGGTGAAGCGTTTCCGGAGCAAGGCACGAGCGTAGAAGAACTTTGAAGCGTTGGAAGTAGTGATTATAGAAGCCTGGGGTCGAGGGCCCTTTATATAGGGCTAGGGGGCGCCCGGGACGTCAGGGGCGCCCCCCTACGTGGCAGCCGATCCGTTCTGATCTCGGTCAGCGTCTGATCCCCTTATCTTCGGGATCAGTTTTGACCGGGGCGCCCGCAGCGCTCGGGGCGCCCGCATTGACCGGGTCAAAGGTTATCTGGCTTCGAGGGCTTCTTGGTTCGAGGTATGCGCCAGGGGGCGCCTGCAGCGCAGGGGGCGCCCGGGAGCACGGGGGCGCCCGGCCCAGTGTGTATTCGAACTAATCTTCTTGTTACTTATTTTTATGGACCTTGGGGGCGCCCGAGACGCTCCGGGCGCCCTTCTCAGCAACTGCCTCTCTCCTCTGAGGCTTTCTGAGCTGCAGACACACGTTCCTTCGGTCCTGCATCCAGGGTTAGTCCAAAACAAGATAACATAACAATTAATTAGATTTATACAGCCTTAGCTGTCTTGGTTCTGACTTTGGTCTCTAAAATGGAGCCCTAGGTCGAACCGACGCCTACTATTCCCTCGACGGGGAACACGTCCTCACCTACTCCTCTCGGGAGAATTTACCTGATGCCAACCGCTCCTTTGGTTGGACTTTTGCCTGACGGTCCTTTGTCAGTTCTTGGATGCCGAGCTGTCCTTCGCCCGGTGCCTAGCATTCCTTCGCTAGGGCTTGAATACTGACAGTCCTTCGCCAGTTGCCTAGCAGTCCTTCGCTAGGGCTTGGATACTGGCAGTCCTTCGCCAGTTGCCTAGCAGTCCTTCGCTAGGGCTTGAATACTGGCAGTCCTTCGCCAGGTGCCTAGCAATCCTTCGCTAGGGCTTTGTATCCTGGCAGTCCTTCGCCAGGTGCCTAGCAGTCCTTCGCTAGGGCATTTTACCCTGGCATTCCTTCGTCAGTGCCTAGCAGTCCTTCGCTAGGGCTTTGTCTCTGCACACTTAATGAGCACATTAGATAACAAACAATAGTTAACTTTGAATCCTTTGCCAATATCAAAACCAGGTTCGATATGGTGTTTCCTGCACCAACAATATATACAAGCAAAACTTTAGTTGATATCAAACTTTAAGGGTACAAGATACCCTTATAAATAATCTGGTCCATTAACTTCATTGGTATAGGACTAAACAGGTCGTAGCTACTGAATATGATCGTAACAAGCCCCAACAGTAATCACAATACCAATGTCATTAACGACATAGATCAAGATGCGGATGTATAGAGTTGAAATTACATGAAATGTGATCAGTACATGTCAATTTCCAACTGGTCCAAAGTGACTCAAAAGAGTCTGATCATATTTGCAAACACCTTATGCTAAACTGCAACAGCAAATCATGATCCAAACTTTATGATTTCAAAAGAAATCTTTATCATATTTACAAACACCAAATGCTAAACAGCAGTAGTAAATCATGATATCGTATTCAGAGCGTCAAACAAACATATGAATTCCCATTATTATTTTTTTGAACTTTAGGTACGTACAATAATCAAAATAAAAAATATTTATCTTTATTAACATATAGCAATAAAATAAATACAGACTCCCACTAGATGAGTTCTTCTTCTATAAGAAGAACTCCCATATCCACAACATGCGCATAAAACACCTTGGGCACCAAGCCTTTGGTAAGTGGATCGGCCAACATGGAATCTGTGCTGATGTGCTCTACCATGATCTGACGACTTTGAACTCTCTCTTTAACCGCTAGAAACTTAATGTCGATGTGATTGGACTTCGACGAACTGCGGTTGTTCTTGGCATAAAGTTCTGCAACTTTATTATCACAGTAGATCCTCAGTGGTCTGTTAATGCCATCAACGATATGAATGCTATGATGAAGTTCCGCAGCCAAATCCCGTGATTGGATGCTTCATAGTATGCTACCAATTCTGCCTCCATAGTAGAAGTAGCTACTAGCGTCTGCTTGACGCTCTTCCAAGATATAGCCCCTCCAGCAAGCATGAAGATGTAGCCTGAAGTGGACCTCCTGCTATCTAAGCATCCAGCAAAATCTTCATGCTTGCTTTCAAGTGCGACGGTCCTGGATTATTAACATATCTGCCTAACATCCCAACTACAAATGTTATATCTGGTCGAGTGCAAACTTGT
Source organism: Boesenbergia rotunda (assembly GCA_024364735.1). Taxonomy (NCBI): domain Eukaryota; kingdom Viridiplantae; phylum Streptophyta; class Magnoliopsida; order Zingiberales; family Zingiberaceae; genus Boesenbergia; species Boesenbergia rotunda. The sequence continues at coordinate 70,600 of JAGFNQ010002707.1, forward strand.
GCATACATGAGACTTCCCACTGCTGATGCATATGAGAATTGTTCCATCTCCTTTATTTCAAGTTTAAGTTGTGGACACTGCTGCAAACTGAACTTGTCACCTCTTGACACAGGTGTGTCACCAGGTGTACAATTCTGCATGTCATACCTTATAAGCATCTTCTCAATATAGGCTTGTTGTTAAAGTCCAAGAATGCCTCTTGATCGATTACGACAGATCTGAATGCCTAGAACAAAAGATGCTTCACCAAGATCTTTCATTTCAAATTTACCAAATAGAAATGACTTGATTTAATGCAGTAGACCCTTATTATTGCTCGTAAGCAATATATCATCCACGTACAAAACAAGTATAACAAACTTGCTCCCACTGAACTTGACATATATGCACTGATCAACGGGGTTCTCTCTAAATCCAAATGAGATAACCACTTGATCAAATTTCCGGTACCATTGACGGGATGCTTGCTTTAAACCATAAATGGACTTCTTTAATCTACATACTAGGTGCTTTGAGTCTGAGGACTCAAAGTTCTCCGGTTGCACCATATATATAGACTCCTCTATGTCTCCATTGAGGAATGCAGTCTTTACGCCCATTTGATGTAGCTCCAAATCAAAATGACCTACAAGTGCCATGATTACCCTAAGGGAGTCTTTCGTCGACACAGGTGAGAAAGTCTCCTTATAATCAATATCTTCCTTTTGAGTGAATCCCTTGGCAACAAGACGAGCCTTATAACTTTCGATATTGCCCTTCGAATCTCGCTTGGTTTTAAATATCCATTTACAACCAACCGGTTTCGAACCTTCAAGCAATTCGACAAGTTCCCAAACGTCATTGTCTGCCATAGACTTCAACTCTTCTTGCATGGCGTTAATCCACCTTTCCGGGTTAGAGCATTGTTTGACTTCTTGGAAAGATGTAGGATCACTTTCCAACCCTATATCAAACTCATGCTCTTGGAGATAAACATAATCAAGAGAATTCGTGTTTCTCCGTTCCCTTGTGGATCGCCTTAAGGGCACTTATGTTTGAGGTGGTTGAGGTACTTGCTCATCAATATGAGGCAATACTTCAATTTCAGTGGTAGGCTCCTCCAATTGCATTGGAGATGTCATGAGAATATCTTGGTTCACTACGCTTACTGGATGTGCAATATCCATAATGTGTGGTATGGTAACCATACCACCACTGATTGCACTAGTAGTGACAATAGGAGGATTGCCAACGCTTTCCTCAAAAGATACTTCCCTGACTTTATCGCTCCCACTACCCTCAATAAACTTGGCATTTCCTATTTCGAAGAAGGATCTATTAGATGGATCATAAAATTTATACCCCTTTGATCTCTCAGAGTAACCTACAAAATTGCAGCTAACAGTTCTTGAGTCCAGTTTCTTTTCATTTGGCTTGTAAGGCCTAGCCTCAGCTGGACAATCCCAGACGTGTAAATGCCTAATGCTAGGCTTTCTACCCGTCCACATCTCGAATGGGGTTTTAGTTACTGTCTTACTAGGTACTCTATTGAGAAGGTAAACTGCAGTCTTGAGTGCCTCACCCCACAAAGACTCCGATAGAGAAGTGAAAGTCATCATACTTCTCACCATGTCTTTTAGGGTTCGATTGCGACGCTCAGCTACACCATTCTGACTGGGTGTACCAGGCATGATATACTGAGGCGCAATCCCACACTCAGCAAGGTAATTTGCAAAAGGTCCTGGATGTTGTTCACCTGATCCATCATATCGACTGTAATATTCTCCTCCACGGTCGGATCGGATGACTTTAATTTTCTTATCTAGTTGAAGTTCAACTTTGGCTTTGAAAATTTTGAACATGTCCAAAGATTGCGACTTCTCATGAATAAGGTACAGATAGCCAAATCTAGAATAGTCGTCTATGAAACTAATAAAATATGTGCATCCATTCCAAGATGCCTTAGGAATAGTCCACAAATATATGTATATATTAGCTCCAAAACGTCACTACAACGGCCATCCCCTTTGTTCCTTTTGTTAGTTGTCTTCCCCTTAACACACTCTATGCAGACATCAAAGTCTGACATGTCAAGGGAATCAAGAATTCCATGTGACATTAACCTTTCTAGGCATTGTCTGGATATATGTCCTAAACGCCTATGCCACAACATAGAAGAATTCTCGTTGGCCAATTTACATTTCGTACCTACACTATGCATTATCACGTTGTCAGTTGTAGAAATAAAGGTGTTTAATTTATAAAGCTTATCAACCAAGGAACCATTCCCAATCAAAATTAAATTATAGAAAATACTAAACATTTCATTTCCAAATGAACAAGAATAACCTGATTTGTCCAAACAAGAAATTGAATTAAGTTTCGTCTGAAAGATGGTACAATGAATGTATTCTCCAAATCCAAATAAACATCAGTTCCTAAATAAAGCCTAAAAACACTAATAGCCTCTACTGCAGCCTTTTTTTCATTCCTCGTATAGATGTATCTTTCACCATCAAGTGGAAGTCGGCTCCTGAGACAACCCTGCATAGTGACACTTATGTAAGTAGTAGCACCAGTATCTATCCATCAAGTGTCAATGGGTACAATAGCTAAATTGACTTCTGAACTAACAAAGTTGAGAAGTTTACCCTTCTTTACACGCCAGTTGGCGTACTTGAGGCAGTCTTTCTTCATATGACCTTTCTTCTTGCAAAAGTAACAAGTGGATTCCTTATCCTGCTTCTTTTGCTCCTTATGGTCATTACCTCCAGAATCTGCAATTTGCTTTCCCTTACCTTTGTTATTGATCCTCTTTCGCTTCTTGCTCGGAATTTGAAAACCAGATACTAAGTGAACACTTTCAGATGTCTCAATCTTCAGTCTCCCCTCCTCTTGCACGCATTGAGCAATAAGCTCATTCAATGTCCACTTTTCCTTTTGAGTATTATATGATATCTTAAAAGGAGTGAATCGTGCAGGCAGAGACATCAAGACGAAATGCACTAACATACTCTCAGACATATCGAGTTTTAGTGCTTTCAGACTTGTCGCTATATTGGACATCTCCATAATGTACTCCCTTATGTTTCCTTTACCACTGTACCGCATGGTTACCAACTTCGTAAGAAGTGTGATAGTCTCGACCTTTTCATTTGAGGTGAATCGGTCTGCCAGTTGGTGAAGGAAAGCTTCATGATGCTTAGACTCATGCGATTTGATCTCTCCCACAGCTGAAATTCAGCCCTCTGCTCTATAGTGCTAGCACTGGTTAAAGGTGCAGGACGATCATTCCATAATGCATAGTCCAAGTTCATGCAACCTAAGACTACGATCACGTATTCTTTCCATTCAGCAAAATTCGAACCAGTTAATGTTGGGATGTTATTAATGTTGGCAGTTACAGATTGCACTGAAAAAAAATTTATTTAAGCTCACGATTTAACTAAAGCCAAAAACATATATATATATATATATATGAAATAAAATTATGCAAATAAATAAAATTTTAAATGCATTTAAATGGGCTTCTTATGAGATATCAAATACAACATTGTATTTTAGTGTAGATTAAAATATAATTTGTTACCGGTACTCTCTGATATAACTCAACCTTTAATTGGCCACACAATGTGTCTTCCTTTGGGCCGACCCATTGTGTGCATAATATTAAACTTTATATGAGTTATATTTTGGTGCATAGTTTACAACAACTTTAATCTGCCACGCAATATGTCTTCCTTTGGGCCGACATATTTTGTGCATGATCAGAACAAAAATAAATTATGTTCAATAATTATAAACTATCTTGAACATATATCTGGCATAAAAGCAACCTTCCTTTGGGTCGATTACTCTTAGCATAGATATACGTCTATCAACACAAAATTCACTAAACCGACCTAAGGTGTTTTCCTTTGGGCCGACACAATAGTTCAATTTAGTAGCACGTTGTGTATATAGACCCAAGAAAATTCTAGATATTCAATCGAATAGATAATTTCTTTATTAGTCTTAATACCTCAAAATTAAGCTTATTAATCAATTGAACCCATACGGTAATCAAATGGTATGATCCAATTGATTATCTCAATTTATCTAAAAGCTTAATACATACAACTACATGATCATATATAGAACATTTCTTTTGAAATTAAATTTTCTTTATAGTTCTATAATTAAATAATATTAAATAATATTATTTAATTTCTCGATTATGCATTAAAAAGAGAATATTTAATGCATACTACTGTTTACGTGTGTGTGTGTATATATATATATATATATATATATATATATTATTTACTATTTCACGTGATAGTTTTTTTCCTTCCATGAAACCATTTCTTTTGTAAAAAAACATCGATAATAAAAATTTAATCAATATCATTTTTAATTCATCTTATCACAAATTTAAGATGATAATTGATTAAATCAAATTTATTCTATTCACAATTTTAGATATGATAATCAATTGATTGACCAAGTCAATCGATTAAACTATAACATTTTAACCTAAAAATTAGATTAAACATGATTTCATATGTTTCACATAAAATATGAAAAATTTTGAAAACAAGTTTATCCTAGAATTTTCTTTTACATGATTTTCGAAGATAAAAATTGTATTATACTAGGAAAACTTAATCTAGCATTCATACAATAAATCGACGGAAAAATTTAAACTTTATTGCCACAAAAAAATGATGAAACAAAGCCAAGGCTCTGATACCAATTGATAGAACATTGTGTTTTCTCCTAATCGCATGAATTTTAGAAACAAAATAAGAACTCGAAGAGAAAACATAATGTACGTACATGAGCATGGATCTATTGTTTCATCGAATCAGGGCATAACAAAATATAAGATATAAACCAAATGACAAGAAACCTGATTGAAGAGCAATTGTCCTTGTTGTAGCGTCGTCGGCTTGATCCCTATGGAAGAAGATGCAGCGGAAAGAAGAAGGAGAATCTTCCAAGAGGCTTAGGTTTGACGGCGCCGTAAAGTTTCTTGTCAATGGGGAACAAGAAACTAGGTCATGTAGATCACCTAAACCCTTGGGGACCTCCCCTTTATATATCAATCCAATCTGATATCAGCCCATAGATAATAACAGATTGGTCTAAAGGGTTATATACATTGAACCCGCATTCAATAATCCGAAACCCAATAAACATAAGTTAGATCACTTTAAGGGCTCATATTGTATTTACTTGTGCAACTTACAAATAAGCTCACCTAATAGAGATAATAATAATATACAACAATGGTGCTCACCTTTCATGCCCAACTTCCATCCAGATTGAGTTAGCAGGGCATCCAAAAGTAATATAAGCATCTGAAAATGATCCGAGCACTTGGAAGTACACTCAGTCGCCAATGGTATCTAGCATGAGAGGTGAGCACTATAACATCACCTACTCTTAGAGAGAGATAAATGATCTCCTACCTAACTTATGTTGCACACCCCGTGCACACCTAAAAAAATAATTTAGTTTGATTTTTTTTATTTAATACTATAATATAACGATAAATTGCATAAATTAAACTCCCTAATCCCCATTTGTTCTTTGCATGCACTCCCCATTTGATAAATTATTTACATTCACTCCCTGATGGATTGAGTATAAAAGAGTGAAAATTGAGTATACATTGTAAAAATTTAAGTATATGCTAATTGAGATTGAGTACTAATTAAGGGAATTTAAGTATTCAGTTTCTTGATGTGGTGGATGCAACCTTACATATTCAAATTTTTAACTTTTATACTCAATTTTTTTCAAATAATACTCACAAAACTGTCTTGTCAATCCCATCAGGGACAGCATGCAAAGAAAAATTCGAATGGGGACTGCATGCAAAAGTGAGTTTGAGATTGTGGAGTTTAAGAAAATTTCCCCATAATCTAATCCTTATATATATCCTAAATGGCATACACGTAAGTTTAAAAAAATAACCCAAAAACCAAAACAAACTGTGCATGATAGTTCGCAACATAAGTGTGCAGCAAAGGTCTGCAAATTAACATTTGCATATATAAGTAATGATATGTTGCATAAGGCGGCAATCTATAAATCACCCATCAAAAGTGTATGATAGAAATAGGTGATCAGGATTACGTCACCTATACAGTTGCTCATGGTTCTGCAACATAAGATGTGTACCATATATATATAGCCTACACACCCTTTTAAGGGCGACCAAGGGCAACATCTGATCTGGCCAACATACGCAATCTGCTTTAAAATTTTTTAATCTCTCTCCTGTATGAAAAAATGATTCTCTTTCCTGCATGCAAAGCAAGTTCTATCTCCTGCATGCAAACTAGAAAAAATCAGCTCCACAAATGGAGCTGGTTTGAAAAAATCAGTTCAAATGGAGCTGATTATTTCAAATCAGCTCCATTTATAAATGGAGCTGAATTTTTAAAACTCTACCAAGTTGAGCTGGTTTGAAATTCAATTCCACTTAGTGGAGCAAATTTTAAAATATCAGCTCCATAAATGGAGCGTTGATTTTTTTAAACCGACTCCACTAATCATCTCCACTTGGTGGAGTTGGTTTTTTAAAACTATCTCCACTAAGTAGAGTTGAGCTCCATAAGTGAGGTAATTTTTTTTTATTTGCATGAAGGAGCCCGAACATGTTTTGCATGGATAAAAGAGAACATTTTATACGCAGGAGAGAGATTTATGTGTGTTAGTCAAATTTATTATCCGTGGTTACCCATATAAGGATATGTAGGCTATCGGAGGTCAATATTTCAATAAGAACCTGGCTGCTAAGTGTATAGATTTATATAGACAGTCTGTTTCTATAATTCTCTTTCAATACTTGTAAATCAGTCAAAATAGTTGTAACCTTATATTAGAAGGTTAGATCTAATCCCCCTTCTAATATAATTTTTTCTCTCTTAGGAATAAAATATTCCGATTGCCGAAATATATATATATATATATATATATATATATATTCTTTTCAAGTAAACATTCAATTTTTAAATTTATTTATTTTTATACTTGTTGAACATTGAATTTTTAAAATTATTTATTTTTATACTTGATGGCCAAATTTATTTAAGAGTTAATAAAATATTATCTACACTTGCACAAGAAATACTATAAATTATATGTTTTTTATTATAACTTAACAAAATTAAATTAGTAAAAATAATAAGCCTAATTTTACTCAAACTATTATATTATGGATGTTATAGAGTAATTTTTAAATATAATTAATAGCTCCTTCCTTCTATTTAAAGTAAAATAAATTATCTTCTCTAGCTGGAACTCCATATATGTTTATTTTGGAGAATTATAAATTTATTTCTATACAGGACTAACCATAATTGGAAGGTAGATATATAATATTTTTAAAAATATATATATAAGTAATTTGCTCCTAATTATATGATTGATTATTTTATTTATTATCTTTTCTTTTAATTGTATCCTCTCTTCACTTTTCATACCAATATAAATATATTCATCATACACCGTAGTTGAACACAAAATATACATACAATTTATAAAAGAGGATTAGTAGTACACCATCATGTCAAGAGTTGTAATTCTCTGTGTCTTCCTTATTTTCACTACCTTATGCATTGCGAGTAAGTTAACATTATCTTTTATATATTCTAAACTAATTCTATTTTAAATCTTTATTGAATTTATTTATAGTATTGTTCATGCATGTTTACTAATATTGATATTTTTTTGTCTTAAATATAATTGAAGATGTCTCTGATGCCGTCAATTGTTGTTCGGATAATCGCGAATGGGGTGATAGCCAACGGACCGGTTGCAATGGCGATGATGATGCTAGCGCATGTAACACTTGGTGTTCATCTCATGCAGAGGAGGAGAATGTAAAGTGCGAGGTGGAAATGAAGTTTGTCATTGTTATTGTTGATCATTTTATCAAGATTGAGAATAAATTGTATTATGCATTTTAAATGGTGAAATAAAATTTAATTTGCATATATTTCTTTTAATACTCTTAAATTATCTAACAATAAATAAGATATGTAATAAATGTTGGTCATTTTTCATTCTCATTTATATTATCCATATATATCACAAATGTTAGAAGAAATACACGGTAGAAGAAAAATATAATATCTCTCCTATTATCTTTGTCTATTTTAATCAAATTTATTATTTAAAGAAGATTTAAATTAAAAAATATCTTAATTATAAGTATTGTATTACGGGAGTTTACCATAAAGTGCATTAAAGTTTGAAACTGATCAAAAGTCATTTCAAATTTTTAAAATGCCAAAAAGACATACTTTTTCCCTTGTCAAATCTTATATTTTTCTCTTGCTCTTCAATTATCTATCTCCTATGCATACAATTTCTTTTCTCTTCTCTCCAAACAAGACAATTACGAATTTCATCACCGAGACAGAATACATTGCGGCTTCAAAAGTAACAAAAGAGGCAGTTTAGATGAGGAATTTCATCCAAGAGTTGAGCATTATTTCAATGGAGTTGATCCAGTCCTAGTTCACTGTGATAACACTGGTGCTATTGCACAAGCAAATGAACCAAGATCTCATCATCGGTCCAAACATATACCGAGAAAATTCGACATCATCGAGAAATTGTGAGAAGGTGGCATTACGATTGAGAAAGTTCCCTTCATATATAACATTGTTGATCCACTTACAAAGCCCTTGCAGGACTATCTTTTGAAAAATATCGCAAACCAATGGGTCTAAATCTAGTAAGTAGTTGGCATTAGGGTAAGTGAAAGTTTGTCAGAGTTAGAGGGGTAATTAGCTTCGATCTTTGTTCTATGTAGATTTGTCACGATGGAAGATTTGAGCAGTGTTAATACTCTTGACTTTACTTGGTATCCACCTCCTTGAGGTGACTAATTCAAGGTTCACTCTTCCTCACTCTTACATCTACTATGAAATTCTCCTTGGAGGCGGAGAAGCCTCGTACAAGTTCACAAGAAAACACTACAAGATACAAGCAAATACAAGATGAAATCTTACAAAATTTACAACAATAGCTTCTTACTTATATTGCTTTCTTCTAGTTTGAAATCACTCCTTAATGCTTAGAAATACAATAGCACTTCGCTCCAAGAACGCAGAAGAACAAGCGAAGAAGGGCGGAGAAGAGATGCATTCAACCTGCGTGAAAAAATCTTTATTTAGCGCCGACCTAAGGTTCATAATCAATTACCACGTCAGATCTAACCAATCAACGACTTCTTTTCAAAGCTTAATCGATCACCTAATCGATTAAGGCTTCTTAATTGATTCAACACCTTACTTGAGCTCCACAACACTAGCTCAAGTGGAGCTGATTTTTTCAAATCAGCTCCATTTGTAAATGGAGCTGAATTTTTAAAACTCTACCAAGTTGAGCTGGTTTGAAATTCAATTCCACTTAGTGGAGCTAATTTAAAAAATCAGTTCCACAAATGGAGAGTGATTTTTTCAAACCGACTCCACTAATCAGCTCCACTTGGTGGAGCTGGTTTGGTGGAGTTGTTTTTAAAACTATTCCACCAAGTAGAGTTGAGCTCCATAAGTGAAGTTATTTTTTTTTTATTTGCATGCAGGAGAGAGAACATGCTTTGCAGGGATAAAAGAGAACATTTTTTATGCCAGAGAGAGATTAATGTGTGTTGGTCAAATCTATTGTCCATGGTTATCCATATAAGGATGTGCAGGCTATCAAATATATATATATTTCAAGTTAAACATTGAATTTTTAAATTTATTTATTTTTATACTGGATGAACATTGAATTTTTAAAATTATTTATTTTTATACTAGATGGCCGAATTTATTTAAGAGTTAATAAAATATTATCTACACTTGCACAAGAAATACTGTAAATTATATGTTTTTTTATTATAACTTAACAAGATTAAATTAGTAAAAATAATAAGCCTAATTTTACTAAAACTATTATATTATGGATGTTATAGAGTAATTTTTAAATATAATTAATAGCTCCTTCCTTCTATTTAAAGTAAAATAAATTATCTTCTCTAGTTGGAACTCCATATATGCTTATTTAATTTGGAGAATTATAAATTTATTTCTATACATGATTAACCATAAATGGAAGGTAGATATATAATATTTTTAAATATATATATATATATATAAGTAATTTGCTCCTAATTATATGATTTATTATTTTATTTATTATCTTTTCTTTTAATTGTTTCCTCTGTTCACTTTTCATACCAATATAAATATATTCATCTTATACGGTAGTTGAACACAAAATATACATACAATTTATAAAAGAGGATTAGTAGTACACCATCATGTCAAGAGTTGTAATTCTCTGTGTCTTTCTTATTTTCACTATCTTATGCATTGCGAGTAAGTTAACATTATCTTTTATATAGTCTAAACTAAATCTATTTGAAATCTTTATTGAATTTATTTATAGTATTGTTCATGCATGTTTACTAATATTGATATTTTTTGTCTTAAATACAATTGAAGATGTCTCTGATGTCGCCAATTGTTGTTCGGATAATCACGAATGAGGTGATAGTCAATGGACCGATTGTAATGGTGATGATGATGCTAGCGCATGCAACACTTGATATTCATCCTCATGCAGAAGAGGAGAATGTAAAGTGAGAGATGGAAATGAAGTTTGTCATCGTTATTGTTGATCATTTTATCAAAATTGACAATAAATTGTATTATGCATTTTAAATGGTGAAATAAAATTTAATTTGTATATATTTCTTTTAATAGTCTTAAATTATCTAACAATAAATAAGATATGTAATAAATGTTGGCCATTTTTTATTCTCATTTATATTATTCATATATATCACAAATGTTAGAAGACATACACGGTAGAAGAAAAATATAATATATATATCTCCTATTATCTTCGTCTATTTTAATCAAATTTATTATTTAAAGAAGATTTAAATTAAAAAAATCTTAATTATATCTATTGTCTTACGGGCGTTTACCATAAAGTGCATTTAATGTTTGAAAGTAATCAAAAGTCTTTTCAAAATTTTAAAATGCCAAAAAGACATACATTTTCCCTTGTCAAATCTTATATTTTTCCCTTGTTCTTCTATTATCTATCTCGTATGCATGCAATTTCATTTCTCTTCTCTCCAAACAAGACAATTACGAATTTCATCACCTAAGCATAATACATTGCGGCTTCAAAAAAAACAAAGGAGGCAGTTTAGATATGGAATTTCATCCAAGAGTTGAGCGTTATTTCAATGGAGTTGATCCGGTCCTAGTTCACTGTGATAACACTAATGCTATTGCACAAGCAAAAAAACCAAGATCTCATCATTGATCCAAACATATACCGAGAAAGTTCCACATCTTCCGAGAAATTGTGAGGTGGCATTACAATTTGCTTCTGTAATACCTCACATCAATGTGCTTTGTCCTCTCATAAAACATTTGATCCTTCGTGAGGAAAATGACACTCTGACTATCACAAAAGACTGTAGTAATCTGCAAGTCTTTGCTAAGCTCACTGTTGAGTCTTTTCAACCAAATAGCTTTCTTACAAGCTTCTGTAATAGCCATATATTCGGCCTCTGTAGTGGACAAGGCAACTGTATTCTGCAAAGTAGCATTCCAACTGATTACACATCCACCAATAGTGAACACGTACCCCGTAAGTGATCTTCTTTTATCAATGTCACCTTGTGACGGCAACATCACCTATTACTGTGGATCCCTGCAGAAAATATAAATTGGCGGTTCTCCATAGTCCCTTCATCACAATAAGAGACCCTTTACTGACCTTTACAGCTCCACCTTCACCAGTGTACTTGTACCCTTTAGAATCAAGAATACTCAAAGAGATCATATTTCTCTTCAAACCAGGGGCGTGCCTCACATTACCAAGTGTCCGAATGACACCATCAAACATCTTAATTCTGACCGTACCAATACCAGCGATTCTGCAAGATGCATTATAACCCATCAAAATAGCACCACTCGAAACTGTTTCATACGTTGAAAACCAGTTTCGATTGGGACACATATGAAACGTACAGCCAGAATCAATAATTCATTCATTACTTTGCTTTAAATCAGCATTAGATGCAACGAGAAGTTCACCATCATTGTAATTTTCGGCAACATCAGCCTCACCGGACTTCTCTGATTGTTTTCCCCTCGAATTTTCACCTGTCCTTTTATTCTTATTCTGCAGCTTGTAACATTCTGATTTGATGTGACCATTCTTCTTGCAATAATTACAGATCTTATCGCTATTTCTAGATTTCGACCTGCCCCTGATGTTATCATCAGAGTCTTTCCCCTGAGTCCTTCCTCGAATAATAAGACTCTCACCCTGAGCCTCAGATCATTCGATAAGCTGTTTCATTTTCTCTTTCGAAAATAATGATTCATAAACTTCATTCAAAGTAAGAGTATCACGACTATATAAAATAATATTTCTAAAAGTCGTATATGACGAGGGTAAAGAACGCATTAAGATCAATGCTAAATCCTCATCGTCATATTTGACCTCCAAAGCCTCTAGGTCAGAGACGATTTCCATAAACACGGTCAAGTGATATCTTAATGGCGTACCTTCTGCCATGCGATGAGAATACAAACGTTGTTTCAGACCCAATTTGCTCATAAGACTTTTTGTTATGTACAACTGCTCCAATTTTAGCCATAGTGCAGCAGCAGATTTCTCCTTCAAAACATCCTGTAAAATCTCATTCGATAGGAGAAGGTAGATCTGAGATAGGGCTTTTCGATCCTTACGTTCCTTTTCCTCCTTTGTCCATGTCGAGGGCATGTTGTCTATCCCGAACAGTGCGTCGTCCAAGTCTAGATGTGCTAACACCACTCGCATCTTAACCTGCAATAGCGTAAACCTGGTGTTGCGATCCAAAAGCAAAATATCATACTTCATGCTTGTCATTGTCATTAATCCCGGTTTAAATCCACAAAATCAAAACCAACTTGACTCTGATACCACTTGAAACGAGATTAGTAGAAAAAACGACAACAAGAACAATAGAGAACACACACAAGATTTACGTGGAAAACCTTTGACAGGAAAAACCACGGGAAGAGGAGGAAAAATCACTATGAACGATGGAATACAAAGTCGGCAGCTCTGATAAAGTAAAGAGAAGTAGAGAGAAAAGAGAGGTAGAGATAAAGAAAGAAGAGGTAACCAAATAACTTTCTTGATTGATAAAACGTGTCCATGAGATACACAATTTATAGAGACCTTAGAATACTTAGTCAAATAAAAAATTAATAACGAAACTGTTAATTAATAGATTTATAAAGAATCTGTTAATTAACATATTAATAAGAAAAATATCTAATAATAAATTAACGGATTAAACTGAATTCAGGTTACCAAACTCTAACAAGATACAAGCAAATACAAGATGAAATCTTACAAAATTTACAATAATAACTTCTTACTTATCTTGCTTTCTTCTATTTTGAAATAGCTCCTTAATGCTTAGAAATACAATAGTACTTCGCTCCATGATCGCAGAAGAACAAGCGAAGAAGGGCGGAGAAGAGATGCATTCAACCTGCGTGAAAAACTCTTTATTTAGCGTCGACCTAAGGTTCCTAATCGATTACCACATCAGATCTAACCAATCAACGACTTCTTTTCAAAGCTTAATCGATTAACTAATCGATTAAGGCTTCTTAATTGATTCAAGACCTTACTTGAGCTCCACAACACTAGCTCAAGTGGAGATGATGTTTTCAAATCAGCTCCATTTGTAAATGGAGCTGAATTTTTAAAACTCTACCAAGTTGAGCTGGTTTAAAATTTAGTTCCACTTAGTGGATCTAATTTTAAAAAATCAGCTCCACAAATGGAGAGCTGATTTTTTCAAATCGACTTCTGGTTTGGTGGAGTTGGTTTTTTAAAACTATCTCCACCAACTAGAGTTGAGCTCCATAAGTGAAGTTATTTTTTTTATTTGCATGCAGGAGAGAGACATGCTTTGCACATATAAAAGAGAGCATTTTGTATGCAGGAGAGAGATTTATGTGTGTTGGTCAAATCTATTATCCATGGATACCCATATAAGGATATGCAGGCTATATATATATATATATATATATATATATATATATATAGGGATGAATGAGCCTCGACTAGAACGAGAAATGAAGAAGCTGCGGGACACAATACGCCGGGTCAAGATAACCCTCCATCCCGGGCCCCGGGACTCACCGCGAGCGACTCACCCAGGAAGGCCGGCTAGAATATCCCTCTCGGGAACACCCCAGGGAATTAGGCCTCGAGGGCACCTCGGGAGTTATGACATCAAATGCCCCCCGAGCTCACCTCGGGACATGGAGTCCTCACAATAACCAAGCTCAGGTGCTGACCCCCCCTCTCGGTACGGATAAGCAGCCCCGTAAGAAGGGTTCCACACAACCCTCAAAAGTCGCGACAGGGGATCACGTCATAGACTGTTTCAAAGGATATCCCGCTACCGTCGAAATAGGGGGCGTGGCTTACGTATCGGAGATGTGGCACCAATCGAGGGGCACGTCTAGTCTGTCGACATCAGTATAAAAGGTAGTCCAACTCCTCCGGTAAAGGGGTTACACTCTCTCAACTCTAGACCTTTCCTTCTCGGCAGATACTGACTTGAGCGTCGGAGTGGACTCCGCCGGATCCCTGCCGGCGTGTCCCCTAACGCTTGTGTTAACTTCGCAGACCCCAAGTTCCTCCGCACCTCAGCAGCCACCACAGGAGCAAAGCTTTGGTGCATGACCATCGTCATCGACTCTTTCCAGAACAAATTTGCCGCCGTCTGTGGGAAACTAGCAAAGCACCTGAAGGAGCACCGATGGCAGGATCGGAGGAACAAACTCTTACCCTTATGAGAGAGGAACTTGACCACCTAGAGGCTAATGCCATCAAGGAAGCGCTGGAGCACCACCAAGTCGAACAGGTTGCCCCGCAACCCGGGGGGGTCCGGTGAGGGTGGAGATCCCTAGAATCTCCATCTCGCATCCCCGAAGATCCGTCACCCCAGTGGGGCGACAGGACGGAGCAGCCCAACGCCTTCAGAGAGAATCCCCGGGGGGCATTGACAAGGTCCACTCGGTGGCCTCCAGCGCTCAGAGGCACAAAGAGGGACGGGGGAAGAGGGATGGACCCAAGACCTCCCATAAGATTCCCTCTACCCCTTTCTCGTCCGAGATTGTCGAGGACCCCATGCCAAAGCAGTTCCGCGGGCCCGGGATTCTGAGTATGATGGGAAGACGGATCCGGAGGATCACGTCTGTAAATTCGAGAATGCGACACTCCTGCACTAGTATACTGACGGTGTGAAGTGTCGGGTGTTCTTGAACACCCTGTCCGGAGCAGCTCAGCGGTGGTTCAAGAGGCTGCCACAAAGTTCCATCAACTCCTTCGCAGAGTTCAAGACAGGTTTCCTCCACCATTTCGCCAGCAGCCGTCGCTACCAGAAGACGGCACTTAACTTGTTTGCCCTCAAGCAGAAGCCTAAGGAACCGCTCAAGGAGTATATCCAGAGGTTCAACCGGGTGGTGCAGGACGTGTCTAGCGCCACATCAGAGATACTCGTTAGTGCTTGCACCCAAGGGCTCGCTGATGGGGACTTCTTCCGGTCCTTGGTGAGGAAGCCCCCCGCTAGTTTCGATGACTTGCTGGGGCACTCCGTCAAGCATGCCAATGTGGAAGAAGTACAGTACGTTCATCGCAAGGATCCAGTCGGAGCTCCTCCTCCGGTAGCCCCCCGATCAGACAGACGGGAGCCCCCAGCGTCGGCACGGGGAAAAGACCTTCCCCCCGGGAAGGATCAATGGATCGGCAGGTGCTGACTGGTGGAGACAGTAGACACTGAGCAACCGGAGCCATCGCCGAGGTACTGCAATTACCATGGCAGTTCAACTCATTCCACGAAGGAGTGTCACGCCTTAAAGAAGAAGTTCAGCGAGGAGGTAGACGCCAAACCTCGAAGAAAATGGAACAAGGCGGCGTATCACAGAAGGTCACCAAGGCGAAGCTCTTCTCCTCGGCGACGACATGCTGGGGAGAGCGAAGCCCGACCTCGGTCTCGATCACGATCGCGAGGTAGGAGTCGGGGGCCCGCACCCCGAAGATCTCTTTCCTTAGAAAGAGGTCCCCAAAGAGGCAAAGCCCCTATGCGTGGCCCGCCTCGGGCCATGTAGGGGTCATCTCCGGAGGACCTACTAGAGGGGACTCTAACCGAGCAAGAAAATCTTACACTCGACGGTTGGAAAACTACTCGATCGGGACAAGCTGAAGCCAGGTGTCGGGCCCTACAATCTCTTTTGAGTCATCCGACCTCGAAGAAGTGGAAGCTCCCCATGAGGATGTCATAGTGATCGTGACCCGCATTGCCAATTATGAGGTGAAGCGCATCTTCGTAGACACGGAGAGTTCCATGAACATTCTGTACAAGGCGGCTTAGGAGCAAATGCAGATAGATGAGGATGAACTGCTCCCCGTATTTGGCTTCACGGGGTATCGAGTACAGCCGTTGGGGCAAATCACCTTGTCACTCTCGTTGGGCAGCGACAGGCTCGAGAGAACCCGGAGGACTCCTTTCTTAATCATGGGCGCACCCTCCTCCTACAATGTCATCCTGGGCCGACCAGCGCTCAGCACTTTCCAGGCAGTGATCTCTGTTTACCACCAGAAGATCAAGTTCCCGATGGGCGATCGGATGGTGGAAGTCCGAGGGGATCAGCTAGTGTCTCGTCAGTGTTACAGCGGAGAGGTCAGGACAGAATATCGGAAGAAGCCACGAGGCCTAGAGGAGTAGCTGTAGAAGAAAGACAAAAAACTCAGGAGGTCTCGGTCCGACTGTGGTCTCGGATCCTTCTGATCTTGGTAAGATTTGCAATTTATTTAGAACATCTGTCGGTGTCTCTCTGTGCTGTCGCAGCAAAATCAAGTAATAAAAGAAGATGTTTTTTTTTTCAAAATGACAACGCACTACTAAGGAATTCCAAAACCAGAATACCCCGCAGTACAGCCAACGCCCTGGGTACTTAGGCTTGGTTTGGGACATACACGCTCGACCAAGTAACTAAAACCCTAATACCCCACGGTACAACCGACGCCCGGGGTACTTACGCTTGGTTTGGGACATACGCGCCCGACCAAGTAACCAAAACCCTAATACTCAGCGGTACAGCCGACGCGCCGGGGTACTTAGACTTGGTTTGGGACATACGTGCCCGACCAAGTATCCAAAACCCTAATACCCTGCGGAACAGTCGATGCTCGGGGTACTTAGGCTTGGTTTGGGACATACGTGCCCGACCAAGTAACCAAAACCCTAATACCCCGTGGTACAGCCGGCACCCGGGGTACTTAGGCTTAGTTTGGGACATACGCGCCCGACCAAATATCCAAAACCCTAATACCCCGCGGTACAACCGACGCCCGGGGTACTTAGGCTTGGTTTGGGACATACACGCCCGACCAAGTAACCAAAACCCTAATACCCCATGGTACAACCGACGCCCGGGGTACTTAGGCTTGGTTTGGGACATACGCGCCCGACCAAGTATCCAAAACCCTAATACCCCGCGGTACAGCCGACGCCTGGGGTACTTAGGCTTGGTTTGAGACATACGCGTCCGACCAAGTATCCAAAACCTTAATACCCCGCAGTACAGCCGACGCCCAGGGTACTTAGGCATGGTTTGGGACATACGCGCCTGACCAAGTATCCAAAACCCTAATACCCCGCGGTACAGCCGACGCCCAGGGTACTTAGGCTTGGTTTGGGATATACGCGCCCGACCAAGTATCCAAAACCCTAATACCCCGCGGTACAGCCGACGTCCGGGATACTTAGGCTTTGTTTGGGACATACGTGTTGGGACCGGGTGCATGTCGACAAGGATACGAGTTCGTAAAATTTAAAATTTTTACGTGCAGCGGAAGAGTTTGCATAAAATAATTTCCTAAATTATTTTAACTTCGTATCTAGCATGCAACCTTATAGTGTATCGACATAATCATAAAATAAAAGTTTGCGAAAAGTAAACTAATTTACCAAGTACCTCGCGTAACTCGAAGTAAGGGACGAGATCCAACCGTAGCGTCCCTTGGAAGCTTCGCCTCTATTCGCGTCCACGCCGAGTTCTCTTCGGGATGACTTCGCAAAGTCACGAGTTTTGTGCCGACGAGAACTACTAGATTCTCTAAAGGCACAACTAGAAGAATAAGAGAAATAATGGAAAACTAACCAACGAAGTAACGGAATCGTATTCCGGGAAGAGAGGAGTCGCTATCCGCTTCTTCTTCTTCGTGTTCGGGTTCTCCTCCTTCTTGATTGCTCACGCCAACTTCACCTTGGAAGTTGGTTGGGTACGCCGGCCCTAATCCACTAGGGTGGGCGCCGGCCCTAGGCAAGAGAGGGAGAGGGAGAGGAGAAGAGATTAAGAGAGAGAGAGAGGGAGAGAATAATTAATCTCTTAATTACTCGATTGTAATTAAGGGCTAGCCTTTGGTTCCTTTATATAGTAGCAACTCCTTTGCTAAGTCTCCCTCTAAACCGAATTAACGGAATTAGTTATAAGAAATTTATCTTATAAATTTTCTTATTGCTTATTCCTTTTAAGCCTAGTCTTATTATAAACAATTTATAATAAAACAAATTAGTTATCATAAGAGATTTATCCTATAAATTCTCTTATGAATTTTATTATAACTAACTTTATAATAAAACTAATTATTTATCATAAGAAATTTATCCTATAAATTCTTATGAATTAATTCCGTTTAAACCAAGTCTTTATTATAAACTAATTTATAATAAAAACTAATTCTTCTTCTCTTTAAATTATGGAATAAATTTTATAAGAAATTTATAAACTTTCTTATTATGGATAAATCAATTCATAATTGATTTTATAAAATTAAAATAAACCCAATTCATGGATTATTTTAATCTTCCATAAAAGAATAAATTTCTATAAATTTATTTATATAAATTTCTTTATACAAATTTATTTATCCATAATTTATAAAATAAATCGCGCTGGATTTATCTTATTAATTAAACCAATTAAATTGGTTTTTCTCCCTTTAATGGCCGGCCACCCAAGGATTGTTAACACCCTCTTTGGCCGGCCAAAATCGACCCGAACCGATCGCGAATTAAACTCATTTAATTCACCCAAAAAGCCTTCAAAAGACTTAGCCATTTTTAGCTTCCATTGCGCCTCTGACTAACTCAGATTCGACTTATTTCTCTTGATCGGAAAATCCAATTTTCAACTCGTTTTAAATCCCTCGGATTACTCGTAGTGCGTGTGACTAAATAGGCTTTCGATTTATGTTGGCCGTCTATAATCAACTAATTATAGAACGATCATGAGTGGCACCTAGTAGTATATCATGATCCCCAATTAATCGAAAGATCAACGGTTTGACCTCAGAAGAAATTATTCTGAAACTCTTCAGCAGCTCTAATGAATCGTGCCCCATTCCCTTCACCACCTTATACCCACTTGGTTCAGGACACGGTCAATGGTGTCAGTCCCCACTAGGCTGACTACGTCACGCCTAGCCCAAGTAATGTCTTACTCGTCCTTTGGATTTCTAATTACTCTCATGTATTTTAGAGACTTTCACTCTAAACATGATATGCTCTGGCCAGAGGCTTTGAGTAACAATCCGACGATAGGTCTGGGTATACATCTCCTCGCAAGGAGTGGTGAATCCTTTGTAGGTTGTTCAAACATCTTCGGGCACTTCGGCTTATACCCGATCATCCTGGGTCCACACCTCCTTGGAGATGCTTGTTTAAGATGTCAAAGTATAAGTCTCCATGACCAAGATGACTTGAACACCGCAAGTCAAAGGAACATCGCACTTAAGCCGCAGTAAGATCTTCATTGACATATCTACATGTAGATTCCCATATGAAGTCTTACAGCTAGTCACTCCAATGAACTAGTTCCCTTAACTAGCATCCATGTTTATCTCCGGACATCCCAATGTCACCAGCCAGTGAGAATCAGCTGATTAGAGAATAACCCATGCTAGTCTCAACAGAATTGATAGTGTCCGTTTTTATCAATTCATCGACTAGGGATATTTTCAATACTTCACATTTGCGCATTTAGAGATAATCACTAGTTGTGATCTCATCACAAATTCTCTTATGCTGTGAGTTGTATTGCGGACATTCAGTAGATGAGTTTAAGATCCCAATCAAATACACAAGCATGTATACTCAAATAGTGAATTATCATTTATTAATATAAATGTTTTACAATCATAAGGCGATTGCCTTAGGACACTTCTCTCATATCACTAACAATACGCGCCCGACCAAGTAACCAAAACCCTAATACCCCGCGGTACAGGGGACTGAAGGGCAAGGACGACAGGCAGACATAGAAGAATTTCTCCTTCCACCCTTTATGCAAGGAGGGAAATCCTCCTAATAACCTATGACCCGATTGGGTCGCGAAGCTAAAGACCCCTCTAGACCCTATCGGGATGAAAAAAGAATGAAAGAGATGAGGGGTCAGCGGAAGATCAAAAAGCTTGAAGATAATGTATGCCCCTCCCATCTGAGCGAAGGCATTAGGAGCCATCTGGTGGAGAGGGATGTTAAAATACGAGGCTATGTTAGTGTAAATGGGGGGGGGGGATAGGGAAACGAAGCCCTAACTCCATCTGCCCTAAGAAAAAGGTCAACATGCCTGCAGGGGGTTCCACAGGCGTCTGATCCATTTTGGGGATGACCATCGCCATCTCAGCCGAGACGCCGTAGGCCTCGGTGGCCGCTTGCAAGGCCTCTGACCTCACTCTCGAAAAGGCGGACTCATACCATTCTGCCCGATAGCTCTCCATGACCCCTAGGAAAGAAGACAAGAAGGAGACAAACTACTCACGTGCAGAACAAGCTCTACAAGGGAGGAAGACAGAGTACACCCAGTCGCGGAGTCAGAAGTGGAGGCCAACGCCTGCCTTCCCCCCTATACCCAGGCAACCACCTGCCTAGTCATAATGGGGAAGTGACGCGTGGAAAGCAAGAAACCGCCTCGCTTGGATAGTCAATTGTCACGAGCCAACCATATCGGCGCACGCTCGTGAGGACATGTGGAGATGGCCGTTAGAATATGTGGCAATAAGGCATTTGCTCAAGCACCTTGTTTCCCTCGAAAAAGGGGTCATGCGCCTTTATAACGAGGGGATAGACGTCATTATAAACCTTCAAGAGTCGGAGCAGTCTTTTTGAAAAAAGATGAAATCAACAAAGGGGATTTCTAGGAACGCATGACGAAGATGATATGATCTCAGAGCCCTCCGTAATTATTACAGGAATAGCCATGAAGGTGGAGGCTCGCGAGAGTGCAGCTTCTTCATCCCAGCATTAGTCCGATCCGTCAGTCACACTTCCTTCGATCAGACTTGAAGGGAGAGACTTGTGATAGAGTTGAATGAGCCTCGACTAGAATGAGAAATGAAGAAGCTACGGGACACAATACGCCAGGTCAAGACAACCCTCCTTCCCGAGCCCCGGGACTCACCGCGAGCGATTCACCCAGGAAGGTCAACAAGAAGATCCCTCTCGGGAACACCCCAGGGAATTAGGCCCCGAGGGCACCTCGGGAGTTATGGCATCAAATGCCCACCGAGCTCACCTCGGGACCCGGAGTCCTCACAATAACCAAGCTTAGGTGCTGACCCCCCTCTCGGTATGGATAAGCAGTTTCGAAAGAAGCAGTCCACACGACCCTCAAAAGTCGCGACAGGGGATCACGGCGCAGACCGTTTCAAAGAATATCCCGCTACCGCCGAAATAGGGGGTGTCGCTTACGTATCGGAGATATGGCACCAATCGAGGGGCACGTCTAGTCTGTCGACATCAGTATAAAAGGTAGTTCAACCTCTCCGGTAAAAGGGTTACGCTCTCTCAACTCTAGACCTCTTCTTTACTTTTCGCAACCTTTCCTTCCCGGCAGATACTGACTTGAGCGTCGGAGTGGACTCCGCTGGACCCAGCAAGTATTAAATTTATTTATTTATTTCAAGTCGACTGGTTTTGGCCCAGCAATAATGTCAACGTAACGACCCTATAAGGTCAAGGTTAACAAGAGAGGGTCGTTACAGGTTTGGTATCAGAGCAAGTTTCCGCCCTTCTTCTACATTGACAGTAAGCATCAATCTTGCCTCCTACCAAGTAAGAAAGTGCATATGTTTAGTTTTTTTCCAATACATGTTTTCAATGCATGTTTTTCAATACATGTCTTTTATATGAACATGATGACATGACATATGCTAGATGAGTAGATGGTAAGTAATGCCCTTATTCCCTTTATGATGTATAGTATGAGAATGGCAAGGAGACGTCCTAGAAGGCTCCAAAACGAGGAGCAAGCTCCTAGAGGGCCAGAGCCAACAGAGGCAGTACCACCACCAAATCTCTTAGAGGTGGTGGCTCAGTTGTAGAGACAAGCAGCAAAGCAACAAGAAGTTAACGCCATGATGATGGCTAATCAGCAGGCCACTCTTGTTTCCCCACTAATGGCAAATGTTACGACACCAGTTGTGACCGAAGATCCATCGGTTACATCAATAGTCTCGGTAAGCGGGGTAAGGCAAGAAGCGTACCTCCCTCAGTGGCTGAAACTAAAGCCAGAAAATTTCTCAAGCACAAGCGAACCATGGGATGCTCAAGCATGGTTCAAAATGTTAGAGAGCATAATGGCGCTGCTGGACTGGCCTGAGGTAGAGAAGATCAAGTGCGCCTCCTTTTGTCTTACTGGAGACGCTAGAATGTCGTGGGAGAGAGTGAAGGCCAAGAGAAATGTCAGCCAAATGACATGGGCCGACTTTGAGACCGAGTTCTTCGAAGAATATTTTCACATGCGAGTAATCAACAAACATTATGACGAATTCACGGAGTTCAAACAAGGAGACTTATCCATGGATGAAGTGATAAGTACCATTTTGTTGATTATTTTAATTGCTAAAATCCATGTTTGACCCATATTTTTCTTGCTTAATTGTGAATTTACCCTAGATTTTAGAACTTCCTCTTATTTTGGACTTAATTACAAATTTACACATATTTGGATTTTTTGGCCACTAAATTTTTGATCTATTTTTGTAGGCATGAAAGGTTCATGGACCTAGGGCATACTGGGTCAAACTTGAGTCGGAAGTGGACCTGGATCGAGTTATCAAGCTTCGGATTAATCCGGGCCATCCGATTCAAAAGCGGCTAGATCTGAGCCATCCGAGACCATCTGAAGCAATCCGAGCTAGGGTTAGGGTTGATCAAGATCTGAAGGTTTCATCCCAATCAGAGCTCAATCAACCGTTGGATCAAGCTCGGAGGGCTCTAAATCGCCCATTCAAAGATTAGGTTGATCTGGACCATCCGTTGCAAATCTGGAGGATCCGAACTACCACGAGGAAGATCCTGACCCCAGATCATCATCATCAAAGTTTGGATTAAATCAGAGCAAGATCAGCCGTTGGATCTCCTTCGATCAATCTGGGTCGTCCATTCTTATGTACTTAAGGAAATTTTCCCAGCCTTCAGCGTTGTCGCGTCTTCGCCGCAACTGTTCATCGTCTTCGTTCTTCTTCATTTTCTTCAGTTTTCTTCAATTCGAGGCGCGGCCACCTCAATTCAATGCTCATCCTTGAGTGACAGCAAGGATAAGGATTGGGGTTTAGTTTAATTAGCGAACTTTCAGTTATTAGCAGTAGATTTCATTTCCGCCATTTCATTTCTGAATTTTGTATCAGCTGACTAGTTTTCTTGTATGGATCGATTCTTTCTCAATTCGAGGCTCCTCCTTGAGTGACAGCAAGGATTCCTTGAGCTGAGATGAGAGATTGAGGCTTAGTTTTAGTTAAATTCCGTTTGTAGCTGTAATTTCCATTACTGCATTAGTTTCGTTTTTGTTTTTGTTTCAGATTCGTTAACTTCGTTTAATGCATTGTTCCAGCTTAAATTAGGGTTCAATCTTCAAGTTAAGTAGTTTAGGAACTTGTTTAGTGGATAATTGCTTTTAATTTCAATTTCCTTCTTGTTCATCTTGCGTCTCAATTTGTTGTTGCGTATCAGTTTTCTCTGCTGCAAATTCACTTAGTTCTGAACTCTTTAGTTTATTTCTCATTTAGTGTGTCAATTTAGTTGAGTTAAGTTGTTTCGCTTTTAGTTTCATCTCTAAATTTTGTTCAGTTTGGTGTTCCTGAAATTCCTGCACATGCTGCGTTTCAATCTTGTTTTCTACATTTCAGCTTCAAATTTTGGCCATTCAGATTTAATTTCTGCAATCCCCAGCTTCTTGTTTCTGAAAATGTATCAAGTGAGCTTAGTTGTTCTTCTTGAATTCACTTTGAAGATTGTTTCATTTGCATAGAAATAAATTTAGAATTCTGAAACTCTATTCAGCCATTGCATAGAATCCATCCCTGTAGGTCAACTTCAGTACCAGTTTTGCAAGATTTTAGTTGAAGCTTTCTTATGTTTGCATCAATAAATTTAGATCTTATACATCTTGTTTGACACTAGGTTATACACTCAAACTTAGATTGCCTTGCGTGTTTTCCCTGCAAATTAACTTTAATGCATTTCTGAAATCTGTTCTGCCCTGGACGTTTCTGCATTGATTTGAATTTTGCTACTGCATTTCTTCTTTCAGACCTGCATATCAGTCCATTGTTAACTTACATTTCTAAGTTGAATTTGATCAGTTTCTGCATTTGCTTTGTATCAGTTTAAAATCCCTGCAGTTTATTTAAGCTTTTGGCACATGAGTTCTTTCCTTTGTATCAAGTCTATCTCGATTTTTTCCATTTTGTATCAAGAAGAGTTTTGGGCAGTGATAGGTGCCAATTTAAGTGTAATTCTGAGTGAGTAGTGAGCTAGGAGATAGTTCGTTTCATGCATGGCTTGAGTTTGAATTCCAACTTCCATTTCGACATTAATAGCAAGTTTCAACTCTACAATTGGGCTTTAAGTGTTTGGCATTAGCTTTAATCAAAAATTTCAGCCTTGTTCTAATTCACTTGCTTAGTATTTGGGCTGCCATCTAATTCAGATTTGTTTCCCAAAGTTAGTAAGTTGCCTTGGTTAAATTAGCTTTTCATGGGTTGAGTTATTAATTGCAACACACTTGTTTAGTTCATTCAGTGAAGTGATTTCCTTTTCATTTCCAATAGCATTCCAAACCCAAATCACATTCGAAACCCAAATTCACAAACGACACATAAAAACAAACACGAATCGAACAAAATCTCAACTAGTCCCCAGGAAAAATACGACCTGTGGCCCCTTTACTACGTTTTCATATTTTGATTGTAAAAAGGGTTTCCAGCATTATTCATATTTAAATTTAGAGGACCCACATTCGTGACAGTCTATTTTGGGTCCATCATGAAGCAGTGAAGAAGTTTAATCGGTTAACTTGTATGTGCCCGGAGCTGGTCAGCACTGAAAAAGTGAGAGTTAGGTGGATGCTGAAGATGTCAAGGCCTGAGATAGCGTTAAATATGGCCAGTGGTGTTAATAGACTGCAAACCTCATAAGAGGTGATAAGTAGTGTCTTGATCACTGAGCACTACTTAAATAGTATAAAGGTCATTAGGATGCAACAAAAGCAGGTGGCGGTCCAGAAGTCTCAGGGTAACCCGTAGAACTAGAAGTGGAACCCAAACAAGAGGAAGTAGGAGGATCAGAAAACTTCTGGAAGCAACAAAGGAAGCACATCAAGCAAGCACCCCAAATATCCTTCTTGGCCAAAATGTGGGAAGATGCACCCAGGCACATGTCGTCAAGGTATGAGCGGGTGCTATATCTATGGAGTAGAAGGGCATATAGCGAGGGCTTGCCCTAACAAAGCAAGCTCACCTCCACCACAGCTTATTCAGTATGGGGGAAGCCTGCACAGTTGCACCAGATGCAGCCAGCACTGGAGGGACCCTACAACAGTCAAGGGAGAGTGGAAGTCTCACCAATCCTGACCAACGCCAGGATTTTCTCCTTCACCAAGGAAGAGGTGGCAAATTCTCCTACTGTGGTCACAGGTCGAATACTCATCTTATCTCATTATGCTAGTGTGTCATTCGATACTGGTGCAACACATTCTTTTATGTCAATATCATTCTCCAAGAAACTAGTGATTCCACCAGAGGTGTTGAATGATGAGTTCCTAACGACCCTACCTTCAGGAGTGGTCATGGCATCTACTCAGTGGCTGAGAGAAGATCAAGTGCGCCTCCTTCTATCTTACTGGAGACGCTAGAATGTGGTGGGAGAGAGTCAAGGCCAAGAGAAATGTCAGCCAGATGACATGGGCCGACTTTGAGACCGAGTTCTTCGAAGAATATTTTCGCATGCGAGTAACCAACAATCATTACGACGAATTCACGGAGTTCAGACGAGACTTATCCGTGGATGAAGCAATGAAGAAGTTTAATCAGTTAGCACGTCTGTGCCCGGAGCTGGTCAAAACTAAAAATGAGAGAGTCAGGATGATGTTGAAGATGTTAAGGCCTGAGATAGCGTTAAATGTGCCCAATGATGTTAATAGACCGCAAACCTCATAAGAGCTGATAAGTAGTGCCTTGATCACTGAGCACTACTTAAACAGTATAAAGGCCACTAGGATGCAACAAAATCATGTGGTGGTCTAGAAGTCTCAGAGTAACCAACAGAACTGGAAAGGGAACCAAAACAAGAGGAAGCAGGAGGATCAGAAAAGTTCTGGAAGCAACAAGGGAAGCTCATCAAGCAAGCACCCCAAATATCCTTCTTGTCCAAAATATGGGAAGATGCACCCAGGAACATGTCGTCAAGGTATGAGCGGGTGCTATATATGTGGAGTAGAAGGGCATATGGCGAGGGTTTGCCCTAACAAAGCAAACCCACCTCCACCACAGCTTATTCAGTATGGGGGGAAGCCTGCACAATTGCACCAGATGCAGCCAGCACTGGAGGGACCCTACAACAGTCAAGGAAGAGTGGAAGTCTCACCAATCCTGACCAACGCCAAGATTTTCTCCTTCACCAAGGAAGAGGTGGCAAATTCTCCTACCATGGTCACAGGTTGAATACTCATCTTATCTCATTATGCTAGTGCGTTATTTGATACTGGTGCAACACATTCTTTTGTGTCAATATCATTCTCCAAGAGACTAGTGATTCCACCAGAGGTGTTGAATGATGAGTTCCTAACGACCCTACCTTCGGGAGAGGTCATGACATCTACTCAGTGGCTGATAGCTGTGCCAATTCAGATTTCCAACCGAGAACTCTATGGTGATTTAGTAATCGTTGACATGAAGGATTATGATATCATCTAAGGGATGGATTTCATGAGCAAGTACAATGCCGCTATTGAATGTCGTAGAAGAAGAGTAAAGTTCACACAAGAAGCAGAACTTCCATTTCGAGTTTGTCGGAGACCCGAAGAGAAAGACAAAAAGGTTTCATTCTAACCTACAAGCTCACAAGATGTTAGATAATGGATGTTCTTATTATTTAGCGCATATAGTAGATGTAAGGCAAAGAGAAGAGTTAAAGAAAGAAGAAGTACGGGTAGTTTGTGACTATCCGAAGGTCTTTCTTGAGGAGTTACACTACAAAAAAATTGCCATATACCCACAGTACAAAACCATAGGTATAAGTATGAAAATCGTGGGTATAGACCTCAAAAGCCTATACCCACGGGCATTCATTTCCTTCATTTTTACTATGCCTTTATGATAAGCACCATTTTATTGATTACTTTAATTGCTAAAATCCATGTTTGACCCATGTTTTTATTGTTTAATAATGATTTTACCCTAGGTTTTGGAACTTTATCTTATTTTAGACTTAATTGCAAATTTGCATTAAATTGGATTATTTTGGCCACTAAATTCTTGATTTATTTTTTTTTTGTAGGCACCAAAAGTTCAAGGACTTAGGGCATATTGGGTCAAACTTGAGTCGGAAGTGAACCGGATCAAATTATCAAGCTTACGATTAATCCAAGCCGTCCGATTCAAGAGCGGCTAGATCTGAGCCATCCGGGACGATCTGAAGCAATCTGAGCTAGGGTTAGGGTTGATCAAGCTCTATGATCAAGATCTGAAGGTTTCATTCCAATCAGAGCTAAATCAACCGTTGGATCAAGCTTGGAGGGCTCTAGAGCGTCCATTCACAGATAGAGTTGATCTGGACCATTCGTTGCACATCTGGAGGATCTGAGCTACCACGAGGCAGATCCTGACCCCAGATCATCATCATAAAAGTTTGGCTCAAATCAGAGCAAGATCAGCCGTTGGATTTCTCAAATTAATCTGAACCGTCCAATGCTAAGTATTTAATCAGATTTTGCCCGCAGCCAAGCCTTGTCGCGTCTTCGTCAAGTCCTCACCGCAGCATCGTTCTTCTTAGTTTTTCTTCGTTTTTCTTCGAAAAATCTTCATCCAAAGGCGTGACCACCTCAATTCGAGCTCATCCTTGAGTGACAGCAAGGAATCGGATGGAGACTTAACTGAATTTCGTTTATTAGCAGTAGATTTCATTTCTGCCATTCGGTTTCGTTTCTGTCTTTGTATCAGGATACTAGATTTTAGTTTCCAATTGTTTTGCTTAAATTAGGTTTGGTTTCTGCAAGTTTAGTAGCTAGGGAATGTGTTAGTGGATAATTGTTTCTCATTTCAGTGCAAATTGCTTTAATCTGTTGCGTGCCAGATTTCTGATTTCTTTTCAGCTGCGTATCAGATTTCTTCTCTGCCAATCCCTTTAGTTCGTTAATGCTTCAGTTTACTTCACTTTTAGTATGTTAATGTAGTTGATCTAAGTTTGTTTCGCTTTATAGTTTCAATTCTCAGTTTTGTTCAGCTGAATTTCTGCATAATTTCTTTTCTGAAATCAGAATCCCGTTCCTATCAGCCCTGTTGCAGATTTCTTTTCAGTTTCGAAAATTGCAGTTTATTTCCAATCAGATTCTTGTTTAGCTTATTCCCTGCAATTGAAGCCAACATTTAGTTTACTAATTCGAATGGTTTGAGTTGTTTAGCAATCTGATTTTATTTCTGCACTTTAGATTTAGCTTGTTGCGATCAACCCCCATTTCTGAAACTTGAATCCCATATCTGTGCTAGTTTGTTTCATTCTGAACATGGAAGCCATCATTGCAGAGGATGTATCACTGAAGTGCTGCCTTTAGATTTCAGCCGTGAATTCATTTGCTTGCGTGTTTTGAGTTCAGTTGTTCAGAAATTCTGCATTTTGCAATCTGGCACAGTGTTTTTGCATTCCTTGTTCTGTTTTCGTATGTGAAATTGCTTGCTTTAGTTTTGAATATCAATAGCTGTTAGTTTGATTTCCAAGACAAGTGATCAGTTTTGATTCAGAATTCATCAGTAACTAGCTTTGCATTTAGGATAAACTTTCGGTGCATGAGTCTCTACTGTGTGTATCAAATTGGGTCCACTCTTCCACTTTGTATCAAGATGAGGATAATGCATTGATTGGTGTCAAGTTGATTGCTGCTTTGCTGTGCCATATAGATTGAAATCAGTTTGTTTCGGGCTAGCTCATTACTGAATTCAATTTCCCCTTTAGCATTACTATCAAGCATTAATTCTGCAATTTAATCCAAGTTTCGGCATTAATTCCAAACTGAAAATCTCAGTCTTGTTTAGATTCAGTTATTTAGCATTGGAATTGCAATTAGAATTAAAATTGTTTCCTAGATTCGGATAAGTTCCCTTGGTTGATTTATTCAACCTTTGCTTTAGTTATCATTTGCTATGGCTCGTTAAATTCCTTTGGTCAGTTTTCCTTTATTTCTATTGTGATTTCATTTCTAATTGCAACCCAAAACTCAAAATTGACTCGAAACCCAAAAATTCACAAACGACACCTAAATACAGGCGCTAATCACACAACGCCAACTAGCCCCGAGAAAAATACGACCTGTGGCCCCTATATTACATTTTCAGATTTTGATTGTAAAAAGGGTTTTCAGTTATTCATTCACATCTAAATTTGAGGCCCTCATTCGTGACACATAGAATGGGCTTATCAAATTTTTGGCGCCGTTGCCGGGGACTTGTTAGTTGACTTGTTTGATTTTTGCTTGTGCAATTTTTGCATATCATTCTTGACTTACTTTTGTGCTTATTGCTATATCTTTTGATTTGATTTTATTTGTTTTATCTTTTTATCCACTTGTACTGCGAGTTGTTCGATTTTATGACCAGGTCTTTAGGTGCTGAACTAGAAGATTTTGACCCTGAGATTGAGAAGACTTTCAGAGCCAGGAGGAGCCAGGCCATTCTTTCTGAGACTACAGATATCCCTCCTATTCAGACTCTCTTCACTCACTCAGGCATTGACATGGCAGACCACCAGAGAACCATGAAGGAGCTTGCAGCACCTGACGCTGCATTTCAGTACTCCAGCATAGCTTATCCAGAGCTAGGGGTCGGGGGAATTTTGAGCTCAGATCTGGACTCATAAATTTGTTGCCAAAATTTCAGGGTTTATCTGGGGAGGATCCAAACAGACACCTGCACGAATTCCATGTGGTATGCTCTACTATGAAGCCTCAGGGCATTTCTGAAGAAGACATTAAGTTAAGAGCATTTCCTTTTTCCTTGACTGGGGCTGCTAAGGATTGGTTGTATTATTTGCCCACTGGACATGTTGCTAGTTAGATTGAAATGAAGAGAGCATTTTTAGAGAAGTTTTTTCCAGCATCAAGGACCGCCATTATCAGAAAAAGTATTTGTGGCATTCAACAAGTGGTTGGAGAGTCCCTTTATGATTATTGGGAGAGGTTCAAGAAGTTATGCTCTAGCTATCCTCAACACCAAATTAGTGAGCAACTTCTTGTGCAATATTTTTATGAAGGTTTATTGCCTATGGATAGGAGCATGATTGATGCGGCGGCAGGAGGAGCCTTAGTAAACAAAACACCGGCGCAAACTAGAGAACTCATTTCTAACATGGCGGAGAATTCTCAACAATTCGGGAGTAGAGCACTCACTACAAGAGGGGTTAATGAAGCTCAAGTGATGTCTAATGAAGACAAAGAAATTAAGAGCTCATTGTTGGAGTTGGCATCTTTAGTGAAGCAAATGGCATTGAACAATGTGAACCAAGCCTCAAATTTTCCAACAACTTCATTTCCAAATCAAGTTACAAGGGTATGTAGCATTTGTTCAAGCCAAGAACATAATTCGGACCTTTGTCCAAATCTCCAACAAGATGAATCGGTTGAAGCCTTGGCTAGAGCTCAATTCCAACAAAGAAATGACCCCTACTCATCCACCTACAATCCGGGTTGGAGGAATCATCCTAACTTGAGGTATGGGAATGCTTTCTGCCAACAAGAGCCTAAAAATCAGTCTTCACAGCAGCCTCAACCTAATTTCCAGCAGCCCCAACAAACTCAAAACAATCAGCCAACTTTGTAGCAATCAAACCAAAATTTTCAGCCCCTGATTCGGCCTAATTCTCAACATTTTCAGCAACCATTTCAGCATTTCGAACCTCAATTCCAGCAATATAATCAAGGGCAGCAAGGATTTCAATCATTCCCAGCTTTCCAAGCTCCAAATCAACAAAATTATCAGCCATCACAGCCCTTGAATCAGAATTTTCAGCCCTACAATCAAGGGTTTCAAAGTCAGAATTTTCAGCCCTCGCCACCTAATTTTCCACCTCAGAATCAGAACTTTCAGCCCTACAATTCCCAGCAAGGTTTCCAAGCAACTCAGCCCTCCTATCAGCCCCAACAGCCATGTTTTCAAGGTCAATCAAGAAGCTATTCTAACCAAGGAGGTTATGGGAGCTCAAGTGGAGGAAATGTGCCCCAACAAAGGGTTGAGGATATGTTTCAACAAATGATGAAGCAACAACAAGCTTGGCAACAACAAACACAACAGCAACAACAAGCTTGGCAACAACAAACACAACAACAACAACAAGCTTGGCAACAACAACAACAACAACTCAATCACAACATTGAGAGGCAAATGGGTCAATTGGCTAGTGGAATTAATCAAAATCGAGCTCAAGGATCAAGTCAACTCCCTTCCCAAACTATTCCTAATCCTCAAGGAAACGTGAGTGCTATTTATTTGAGGAGTGGGAAGGTCACAACATCTCCGAAGAGTCCAAGAGCAGAATTTTCAGGAGACCGGACAGCTTCTCCAATTCCGGCCCAAAACAACACTGAAATGAGTCCAAATTCAGCTGATTCCAACCCTAACCCGTTTCCAACCCTTTCCTCAAGCAACCCTCCAAATTTGGTGGCAAACGGAGAAGAAATCAGTGCCGAGACGTAAGGGACAGCAGCCACTACGCAAAGGGCAGCAGGGCAGAATTCAGCATCTCTACCGCCGGCCAAAATTGATGATTTTAGGGTTCCTTTGCCTTTTCCACAAGGGAGAACTCCAACCAAAAGACATGTGGAGGAGGAGAAAGCAAAAGAGTATAATGAGTTGGTGAAACTTTTTAGTAAAGTTGAAATTAATGTACCCTTGCTGACGATGATTAAACAGGTTCCTAAGTACGCAAAATTTTTGAAAGATCTTTGTATTCATAAGAAGAAGCTTAAGGAAAATGAGTTAGTCAGCATGGGGAAGAATGTTTCATCACTTATCCATGCCATCCCTCAGAAATGTGAAGACCCTGGCATGTTCACTGTA
This sequence comes from Boesenbergia rotunda, assembly GCA_024364735.1. Taxonomy (NCBI): domain Eukaryota; kingdom Viridiplantae; phylum Streptophyta; class Magnoliopsida; order Zingiberales; family Zingiberaceae; genus Boesenbergia; species Boesenbergia rotunda. The sequence continues at coordinate 103,270 of JAGFNQ010002707.1, forward strand.
TCTTGTGAGATAGGGAGCACCACGCTACATGATGCTATGCTTGATTTAGGAGCTTCTATTAATGTCATGCCCAGGACAGTCTTCCAGATGCTTGGCATTGGTCCTCTACAGCCCACTGGAGTTGTGATACAGCTAGCAGATAGGAGCTAGACCCGGCCAGCGGGAGTTATTGAAGATGTGTTGGTTAAAGTAAAAGAGTTGATTTTCCCTGCGGACTTCTATATTCTAGACATGGAGGGAGAGTATCTTGCACGTAGATCCCCACTCATCCTTGGGAGGCCTTTTCTGAAGACTGCCAAAACAAATATTGATGTTTATGCTGGCACACTCTCGATGGAGGTGGGAGACACAGTAGTCCAGTTTAGCCTTTTCGATGCTTTGAAGCATCCGAGGGAGGATCACTCCATCAGGAGCGTGGATATTCTGGAGCAGACAGAGCTAGAGGCTGAGGGATTTTTACCTGATTTTTCTGGAGGAGCTATGTATTCAGAGGAGGCTGAGAGGTTATTTACTACTGAGACTGAGGATTTTTCAGAAGACTTTTCAGACACACTTCCAGCTGGAGAGATTTTTCTAGGTGTAGGGGATTGCACAGAGCCCCAGGGACCACCACCATTTCCGCAAAGTGTAGGGGATTGCACAGAGCCCCAAGGATCACTTATTCCAGTTGAGTGCTTACTAGAACTTGAACCTGATATGGACCTATACTTGACCCGGAGGGAGCTATGGACACATCTATCATTGTGGAACCTCCAGGTATTTTTCAGCGCAATCAGGTAAGTATTTCTTTTATTTTTTGGAAACATCAAGGAGGTACCAAAAGTTGATTTTATTGGCTGCGATAGAATTCTTGATATATCATGTGTGGAAAATAATTGTGAAAATTTCATTGAATATCCAAAATGATTTCATTGAGATGATAAGTTTCTTGATGCATCTTGGGTAGGTATTCATTGTGAAAAATTTTTTGAGCTGCCTAAAATTGATTTTATTGGATGTGATGCATTTTTGATAATTTTATGCAAAGACTGATATTATTTCATTTCTTTCTTACCCTGCACGCTTGAGAGGGGTATTACATGGTTTTGCAGGGTCCAGAAGACTTCTGGAGTGGGAGCTTTATCTGAACAGACTCAAACCCCCTGGAATGTGTCCAAAAAGAATAAAGAGGGAGAGATTTTACTTTAATTCAAAACACTCTACCTCTTGAATGGGTCTTGTATTTAAATAACTTCGTCCACCTGAACAGGTTGCTGTAAAGTCCAAGTGTGGGGGAGCGATGCACTGTAAAGTTGAAGAAATGGAAGAAGCTCTTTCGCACACCCAGACTCCTCCACTACCACGGTGGAGGCTATTTCTTGACAGACTCCGACCGCCAGAAATAAAAGGGAGTTTGATCTTTGTTGCCTTTTCTTTATTGCATGTTTTCACTCTTAAAATGAGTTCTTGCTAATAAACACGTGAGTAGAGTAGCATGAATAAAAGTCATTGTAAATACCATGTTATTTCTTTTGGACACTTTTTCTTGCTTGATTAGGAATAAATGTATCCCTTAGGTTATCTCATAGCATTTTAGAATCTTTTGGAAAATAAATTAAATTTGATTGTCAAAACTTAGGGTTTGAGTTCATGGATGAAATCTTGGATGCTTGAGTACGATTTGCTTTAGATTCTTAATTGAGGACTTGGGATGAATTATTTTTACCTAGTGAGAATTAGCCTTATTTTGTGATACACATATGTTATTGTGCTCTAGAACTTGCTTAGGTTCTTTCAAAACCATATTTCAATGATTGGATCACATCTATAGAGGCTAAGCATTTGTTTTCTTTTCCACATCAATTTTTAGCGATAAATCATGTTCATTCATTTTTCTTTACTTATTCCTACTCTTACCCTCACTTTTTCTTGGACTTTTTGTTTGAAATGTTTCTAATGTTATTTTGCCCGAGACGGACAAAGATTTAAGTGTGGGGGAGTGACACGCTTTTTGGAAAGATTTGGTATCAAGGAGGCACTTCAATTCGAAAAAAAGGAAATGACAAGAAATCAATGTGCCAAATTGAGTTGCAAGAAAGGAAAGTCTTCAAAGATTGAAAACAATTGAATGATTCTTGATCATCATTTGAAGATACAAGGAAGTTGAACCTCAAGTTGAATTCGGCACTCAAAATTAAAAAAAAAAAACAGATGCAAAAAAATCAGAAAATCTGGGACTTGCCAAAAATCAGCAAAGAGGGAAAAAAATCTGCTACTTGGAGTTGCCACCTCTTGTGCCAAATGTGTTAATCAGTCCACTTGAAGCTCACGGAAGGCTGGATTAAAGTTGTTCTGATAGAGATTGAAGCACAGCCACAACATAACCGAACCCAAGTTGGAAAAATCTGAAACTTAAACAAAAATCTGTGCCAAAATCAGAAAATCTGAGCTTATTGCAGAAATTTGTGCCAAACATCAGAGGAAGGAAGGAAATCTAAATCCAATTGACTGATTTGGAATGGAATGGAAGGGAATTACAGCACAAACAATGGAATTGCAGCAGAAAAGAAATCAAAACAGAAAAAAAAATGCAGCTAAAGACAAGAAGGAAAAAATTGGAAACTAAAAACAGCAACTTGTTACTCCTTTGAAGCTCACGGCAATTTGGAGTGAAGCTACTCTGATCAGAATTCGAATGCTGTGGAGCTGAGATTGAAACACAGAATGAAAGAAAAAAATCAGAAAAGAAGAAAGAAAAGAGAAGCAAAAACAAGATGGCACACAATAGAAGAAACTTGGCACAAGGAAATCAAGGAAATGTTTTTCATCCAAATCAAAGGAATTTATTCAAGTTTCACTCCATCACACTTTTGGTATCATTAGAGGACTGTCAAGAGGGGCAACGCACATTGGAAACATCTTTGAGCAACCAAGTCTCCCACTCCATCAATTTTTCCATTTCCTTAATTTTTATTCCATTTCTCACCATTTTTCATGTTTTCATTTGTTTTTATAGTTGTTGATTCCAATCATGAATAAATGGTGGAGAGTAGACAATAAACAAGCCTATGGTAGTGCAAGAAACATGTGTGTGAGAGTGAGCTCCACTTCCATCATCAACTTAGAACTTGAGAAGAGAGCCACCAAAATTTCCCTTGAAAGGCTAGTGAGTTAAATTCATCTCAATGACTCAAGATGGATGAAAAGGCTAAGTTGTTGATTTAAGGACAAGACACTAATCCATAGAGCCTAGATTTTTGAGAATTGACAACCCTAGGTAATTTCTTTTCATTTGCTTCTAATTATGCTTAAGTAAATCTAGGGGATACATGTTTAGTTGTTTCGCGAGACGCTCAAGGTTAAGTGTGGAGGAGTTGATAAGCACCATTTTATTAATTATTTTAATTGCTAAAATCCATGTTTGACCTATGTTTTTATTGCTTAATTGTGAAATTGCCCTAGGTTTTAGAACTTACTTTGGTTTTGGACTTAATTGCAAATTTATATAAAATTGGATTATTTGGCCACTAAATTCTTGATCTATTTTTTGTAGGCATCAAAAGTTCAAGGATCTAGGGCATATTGGGTCAAACTTGAGTCGGAAGTGACCCGGATCGAATTATCAAGATTATGATTTAATCTGGGCCGTCCGATTCAAGAGCGGCTAGATCTGAGCCATCCGGGATGATCCGAAGCAATCCGAGCTAGGGCAAGGGTTGATCAAGCACCCTGATCAAGATCTGAAGATTTCATCCCAATCAGAGCTAAATCAACCGTTGGATCAAGCTTGGAGGGCTATAGATCATCCATTCAAAGATTAGCTTGATCTGGACCATCCGTTGCAAATCTGGAGGATCCGATCTACCACGAGGCAGATCCTGACCCCAGATCATCATCATCAAAGTTTGGCTCAAATCAGAGCAAGATCAGCCGTTGGATTTTCTCAACTAAATCTGAGCCGTCCATTTTTTGATTACTTAAGGAAAAATTTCCCTGCTTCAGCCTTTGTCGCGTCTTCGCCAAGTCCTCGCCGCAGCTGATTTCTTCCTCGTTTTTCTTCGTTTCTTCAGCAAATTCTTCATCTGAAGGCGTGACCATCTCGATTCGAGCTCATTCTTGAGTGACAGCAAGGATTTGGATCGAGGCTTAGTTAATTTCGGTTATCAGAAGTAGATTTCAACTCTGTCATTTCGTTTCTGAAATTCTGATTAAATTTCTGTAATGTTTCGGTTCTTAATAGTTTTTGTTTCAATTAGAGTTTTAAATCAGTGTTTTAATTAGCTAGATTGTGTGTGTAATGAACTAGTGTAATTAGATCAGTTATTTCGCTTCAATTCGTTTCTGAAATTATTTTCCCTGTTGCGTGCCATTTAAATAGCTTGCGTATCAGTTTTCTTGGCTGATGCGTACCAGTTTCCTTTTCCTCTAGTTCTTGCATTTGGTATCAAGATTGTTTAGTTTTCTTGTTTGAATTTCCTTTGTAGTTGGTTTCTTTCCAAAAGGTTTTGATTTCATTTTCTGCTTTAGAATTCAGCTGTGCGTATCAAGGTTACTGCTGTGTATCAGTTTTTATCAATCTGCATTTCAGTTCTTATTGTGATTTCCTGACTTTTGTATCGAGTGAGTTTGGTTTTACCTTTTGAGATCACTTTACAGATAATTCCATTTGCATGGCAATTAAAATTGAGTGCTGAGTTCGTGCCTTTAATCTGCTTACCAACCCTGTTCTTGTGCATTAGTTTTGTTTCATGTGAAGCAGTTTGATTTCAACAAATGTTTCTGAATTGGCCAGATCCCATTCTGCAGTTTTAGTTCATCACTTTTGCAGCTAGTTTCGAGCACTAGAGTTCACTTGCCTTGTTTGTTTGTCACATATTTGAATTGTTCTATCATTTCTGCTCATAGCTTATAAATTCCTGTACATTATTTCTGTTTTCGTGTGTTTCTGAATAGATCAATGTTTGGCTCTTAATTCCTTCACTTGGTTTCGAATTTTTCTTCCCTAATAGCTTGGTTTCCAAATTGAATTGATCAGCTTACTTTTCTGAATTGTCAGTTTACTATTTCTGAAATTAGAATTAGTTTTTGGCGCAAAGTTTTCTTCCATCCTTGCTTCTCAAGCTTGTTAAATTTCTGCAGATTGTATCAAGTCTTCATTCCTGAATTCTTGTTTATAATTCCGCATTAGTTTCAATCTTCAATACTAGTATTACTTTGATCCAATTACTTAGTGTTTAGAATGCATTTGCTATAGCACTTGTTTCATATATGTTTAGTCCTTAATTGTCATTACCTAGTTAAGTGCTCAGTCAAGTTTTCTTTCCTCCATTTACATTTCAATTTCAATTTCAATTTCGATTGTATCCCAAAACCAAATTTATTTTTCTGAAACCCAAAACATAAACGACACATAACCAAGCTCGAATCAAACATAACAACTAGTCCCCGAGAAAAATACGACCTGTGGCCCCTATATTACATTTTCATACTTTTGATTGTAAAAGGGTTTCCAGCATTTCATTCACATTTAAATTTGAGGCCCACATTCGTGACACATAGTTTGGGCTTATCACCTGCGAAACTCAGAAATCGCCTCCAATAAGTGTAGATCGGTCAGGTGAACGATCCACGACCTGGGATCGGTCTAGTGATCGGTCCAGGAGAATCTCAAAGAAATCGCGATTTCTGATTGAGCGTTGGGGATCGATCAGTACAGAGCCTGATCAGTCTGGAACCACCCTGATCGGTCTGGTGACCGATCAGGAGGCTCTCTGATCGGTCAGGTGACCGATCACTTTAATTCAAACTATACTGTCAGACGCTCTGATCGCGTCTGAACACAACCGATTCGCTGCCACTTTCCTCTGATATTTGATATGCTGCTTGATTTGCTGTTCTAATACTCTGAGTAACTTTCAGGTGACAGGGGAGGATTCAAACACTCAAGGAGAAGTCAAAGAAAGCTTTCCTTGGAGCAGGTTTGTCCCTTTCTCCACACAGGTTGCAACGGCTAGATGCAGGACTGAAGCTGCTGACTGAAGCTTGGCTGAGGGAGCTCAGGAAGTTCAGTTAGGGTTCAGTGTAGTTGGCGCGTTGGCAGTGAGGCAGCTGTAGGCTGCTGGAGATGAGATCATCTGTTGCTTGGCGGAGAAACAAAAAGGAACGAGAGAAGTAGAGTTCTACAGTTCTTCAGTTTTTGTGCTCTTGAGTTCCTACGTTTTGCTGCACATCAAGCTTGCGGTTCTTGAGTTCTTCAATCATTCTGAGCAAGCTATTGAGAAGCAATCATTGTTTACTTGAGCGCTAGAAGGAGAAAACAAGAGGCTTGGAGTCCGACAGTGGGAAGACTCGAAGAGGGTTCTTGCGTGAGATCGCCACTGGGTGAAGCTTAGGGAAGCTTGCTGTGTTTTTGTCCTTGCTAAGTGGTTGAGTAAGATCCTTCTTGTTGTTTCTTTGTGCTCATTCTATATCATTGTTTGAAACACACTGTGGGGAGGTTTCTCCACCGAGAAGGAGGTTGCTTCATATCCGGTGATCACCGGGGCTTGATCTGCCGATGATCAAGGGATCGCCCACCTTAAGGGCACGCCAAGGAGTAGGGGCAAGTTATCCCCGAACCTTGTAAAATCTCCTTGTTAGCGATCTTGCTAATCTTGCTAGTTAGGTTTTGGTTTTAGTTTCTGCAAGTTTTGTTTTCCCATACTTCCGCTGTGCTATTAATAACTTCAAGTGCAGAAATTTGATAACTCCTCAAAGAAGAAGTGATTGGCTATATTCACCCCCCCTCTCTAGCCATCTCGTTCCCAACATCTATAACAAACATACCTTTAAAATTGAGGAAACCACGAATGTTATATTTGATGAAGAAATTATAACAAAACCAACTATTTTACCTAACCCAATCATTTTGTTTTGAAAGTGTTTTCTGACTTAGTTTTTTTTTCAAAAATTACCCCCTTTAAAAACTAGGGTATTTCTACGCAAAAACTTAGCTTAGGACTTAACCCTTGTTTGCATGTTCCTATAGATTTAGAAGCCAACATCTCACAAGCACATTAGGATACTTTGATTGATAACCTAGATTAGGTTGAGATGCTTAGGTCTATGCCTTGACTCAAGATACTTTACGTCAATGCATCAAGAACAGTTGGGGTGATAAATACAAGTGAATAGTAATCAAGTTAAGTAATCAAGCTTAGAAAGTCTAACTTGATCAGACTACTTAACTTGACTAACCCAAGTGAATGCTGCTGTTGTATAATAGTTAGTAAGTAGCAAACTGGATAGACAGGGCCGAAAGGAATTGAATTGATTCATTTTTCTTTAAATTCTTAAATGCATGAAATTCTTTTTTCATGCTTGGACTCACTAGGATTATCAACTTGGTTCAAATCTTGTCACTTTTAATTTCTACTTAGTTCATTACTACTAATTCTTGCTTAGTTCATAATTCAGTTGCATTCTTGATTTGTTTTGCAAGACTAATCTGCTTTGATACACAATTGTTTTCCTTCCCTTAATTAAACTTTTCTTTCAAAAATATGTTTTTTTAAAATGAATATTCTTTGATATATGAAAAAGTGGGGAGAATAGAAAAGTGAAGTTAAAATTAAAGAAAAGTAAAGTTAAAGTTAAAAATTGGCAAAGGGGGAGAGTAGAAAAATTAAGTTTTCAAAAGTTTTTCTTGTTAACAAGTTTTTTCTTTAACTTAAAAGTTTTTGTAATGAATTTGTAATACTTAGAATTCTTTTCAAAAATTAGAAAAAACTTTCAAAAAGGAAAATTGTATGTTTTTAAAAGCTTCAGGGGGAGGATTTTAAATCAAGGGGAAGCTTTATGCAATTCTTCTATTTTCTAAGATTTTTTCAAAACTTTTGAAATGTCCTAAAAGGAGAAAATTACTAATCAAGGGGAAGAATGAAAATTTTGTCTTAAGCATTATTCTTGACTATGAATTAACTTTTATTCATGTTATTTTTAACATAACTTTTGAACTGGTTGCTATAAATCAAAAATGAGGAGATTGTTGGTGTCGGAAGCACCAGATCGAACCTGGTTTTGATAATGGCAAAGGGTTCAAAGTTAAGTTTATGTTGTGATCTAATGTGTTTCATTGAGTGTGCAGGAAAGTTCTAGTTCAGCTAGGCACGAAGTTCTGACCTGCATGGTAGAACACGAAGTCCTGGTCGAGGACTGGGCACGAAGACCTGGTCGAGGGCTGGGCACGAAGACCTGGTCGAGGACTGGGCACCGAAGACCTGACCGAGGGTTGGGCACGAACATCTGGCTCGTGGAATTGGGCAAGAAGTCCTGGTCATAGACTACGCACCGAGGTCCTGATCTGGAATATCGAGCATGAGACTTAGCCGAGCAAGGATTTGAGTGTTTGGGAATGAAGTCAAATGCTAATACAAGGTAAACTTTGAGTGTTTGGGAGAATAATTGCTTTCAAGCTTAATATTTAACTAAATGACAATAATATATTTAAACTATATAAATTAATCTTTTTTAATTATCTAAATATAATTTTGATACACCGTCAATAATGTATTTATATAATTATTAATATTTTGAATATTATATCAAAATTAATTTTTTAAATATGAATGTTTGAAAAAATATTCAAAATTAATATAAAAATAACATAATTTATAAAAGTTCTAGAAATATAAATCATATAAAAATATAAAATATTATTTAAAAATAAATACTAATAGTTAAATATGATTGAATTTTATATATTCTATTAGAAATTATTAAAACTCATATATAAATAAATTTAACATTATAAATTAGGTCAGGTGACAAATATTTAAAATGATAAATTATTTAAGGATATAAATATTAACTTTTTTTTATATCATAAATAAAAAACAGAAGTAAGTAATTATTGCTTTTGACTTTTGAGTAAAACTTATAAAAGCTAAAGCAGAATTTGGTATTTACAAACACCCAAAAGTACTTTTATATAGTTAAAATCTAAAAGCGAGTAGCAGAAATTTTACCAAACACTCCCTAAAAAATATTGGATTTTGGCTGTGCCAGATTGCCCACGTAGGATGCAGCGCACAATCGTTCATTTAAGGTTGGGCAGTATATACGATCGCTCATTTAAACTCTTGCCTGCATGCCTATACGAACCCAAGGCATCTTGGATTGACCTAGGCGCCTTAGATTAATCAAGATGCCTTAGTGACTTGGATTGATACAGATTTTTTTTTTGTTTTTTGGGGTATATTTAGGGTTTAAGATTTTAATATTTAGGGGTTGGGTTATAGTGAATTTAAGCAGATAAGATTTTCCCCTAGGGTTCAATCATTCCTCTTGAGTTATATTATTCAAAATAACCAATTTTAGAGGCTTACGCGGTATATTATATGTATTTAGCATTTAAGATTTTAGGATTTAGGAGTTGGGTTATAGTGGGTTTATGCTAATAATATTTTCTCTTAAGGTCCAGTCTTCTCTCTTGGGTTATAGTATTCAGAAAAATTAATTTTAGGTATTTACGGGGTATATTATATGTATTTAAGATTTATAAAGGGAAATGTGTTGGATCGAGAAAAACGATAGAGGGGGGGTGAATATCGTTAAAACTTTTCGGATAGAATAAAGAGAGAAAACGCAACGGAAATAATTAAATGCACACAGGAACACAAGATTTTTACTTGGTTCGGAGTCGCGGTCGGCTCCTACTCTAAGGCTCACGGTCCTTGACCATTTACTTTGGGCAATACTATAATCGCGCAAAACAATTTACAAGTTGAGTACAGGAATATTACAAGAAATGAAAATAGCTACACTTTTCGTTACCGACGCCCGATGTGGATCATATTTCGGAGCAGAGGGTCGTCGTCGGCATGGGAATCTCGAAGTCGGAGTTTGCCGGGGCGTAGCGCTTGAACGAAAAGCTTTGGAGCGTTGAGGAATTGTGTTGTTGAAGCCTTGGGGTCGAGCCCCTTTTATAGTGCTCTATCGGGCGCCTGATGGGTTCGGGGCACCTGACACGTGCGCTCCGATCTGCGAATCCTTATCTGCGGGCCCGGTCAGCGCTTATCCTCCCCACTTGGGCGCCTGAGTTGATGGGGGCGCCCGTGACCTCACGGGCGCCTGATCCTTGGTTCAGTGGCTTCGCAGCTATGATTTGGGATTTGCCTTCACTCTTGGGCGCCCGTATCCTTATGGGCGCCTGACATCATTCGGGCGCCTAGGCCCAATGAAGAACCTTCACTTGCAGACGATCAGTCCTTCGACCCTGCAACTAAGGTTAGGCCCAAAAACATAGTAAGTAATAATTACAGCCATAGCTATCTTGGTTCTGACTTCGGGTCTCTCAAATGTAACCCTAGGTCGAAGCGACGCCTACTGTTCCCTCGACCGGGAACGCGTCCTCACCTACTCCTCTCAGGAGAGTTTACCTTTTGCCAACCGGCTCCTCCGGTTGGACTTTTGCCCGATCCACCTGACCAGGTCTTCGTGCCAACTTCCGATCAGGTCTTCGGTGCCCAACCCCTTGCCAGGACTTCGTGCCCAGTCCTTGACCAGGACTTCTTTGCCCGACTTTCGGTCAGGTCTTCTTGTCCAGTCCTTGACCAGGACTTCTTTGCCCAGCCCTTTGCCAGGACTTCTTGCCTAGTGTACCTAGGGCTTCTTCCTGCACACTCAGTGAACATGTTAGACAACAATAGAATCTTAACTTCTGAACCCTTTGCCATTATCAAATCCCAGGTTTGACTTAGGTGCTGCCTGCACCAACAATCTCCCCCTTTTTGAATTATGGCAACCCGGTTCAAAAAGTTAAGTTAAACAACCATTAAGTAAAGTACCAATTTTAATTTCCTCCCCTTGGAAGAAATCTCCCCCTGAGTTTTTCAAACATTCGTGGGGTTTTTGAAAAAGTTTTTAAGTCATTGTTTCTAAAATTGAATAGTTTTTTTAGTTTTTCAATACTTAGAAGATTTTCAAATGGAATTTTTAAGTTAGAAAAATTTTCCAAAAATATTTTGAGTTGGACACTTAGAAAATTTTCGAACTCGTTTTAGCTTTAGCACTTAGAAAATTTTCAAGGGAATTTTGAAAAACATAGAAAATTTTGCACCAGAAAAAAATTTAGAGTAAGTACTTTGAATATTTTAAAAACAATTTTAAGTTACGTACTTAAAAGAATTTTGAAAACAAGTACTTAAAAGAATTTTCAAAACAATTTGAGTTAAGTACTTAAAAGAATTTTCTAAACAATTTGAGTTAAGTATTCAAAAGAATTTTCTAAACTGCTTTTGAAGTTTTAACACTTAGAAAAAAATTTTAAGCAGTTTTAATACTTAGAAAAATTTTCAAGCAAAATTTTGAATTTATAACACTTAGAAAATTTTCCCAAAGTGATTTTGAATTACTTTACTTTTTTGAAAAAGGAGATAAAAGTTTTGAAAAAGATTAATTTTGAAAAGTTAAATTAAATTTTAAAACATTCTTTTCTCTCCTTTCCAATCTCTCCCCCTTTGCCATATATCAAAAAAAAATATAGCAAGAAAAATGAGTAATAAATGTAAGGTGATGTACTGAACCAAAACTGAGTATAAACTGGACTAAATCAATTTAAATTTTTTCTTTCGAGTCTTGTCTAACCTAGTTAGCTACTTACTAACTGTTATAAATAGTAGCTTTCGCTAGGGTTAGTCAAGTTAAGTGATCTGATCAAGTTAGATTTTCTAAGCTTGACACTTAACCTAATTACTGTTTAATTGGTATTTGTGCCCCAATTACTTCCGATGCATTGACTTAAAGCATCTTGAATCAAGGCATAGACCTAAGCATCTCAACCCAGTCTAGGTTATCAATCAAAAGTACCCTAAGGTGCTTGTGAGATGCTGGCTTCTAGATCTATAGGTGCATACAGTTCTAGGGTTAGGGCATAGGCTAAGTTTTTAAGGGGGTAAGTTTTTAAAGAAAACTAAGTCAGAAAATCATTTTGAATAAAATAATAAATAAAATTGATTTTTCAATTTAACTAAGAAATAACACAGTTTTTGAAAAGTAGTATAAGTAGAGCAGTCCTATTCTACCAAGTATAACATCACAATTGACTAAGCATGCTAATTGAATTGGCAAGTAATCACTGAGATAAGTGCATAAGATTCATCTGGTTAATAGTAGGACCAGAGAAATCAAACTAAAGTCAAGTGCTAGTCAAGTACGAGTCAAATACAAGTCAAATAGTTCACACTGCATTGGAGTAGGCTGAAAATGTCAATCTAAATTAAGAGGAAGGGCTAGGATGATAAGATGGGACAGGATGGTAAGATGGGCTAGGCTGCCAGGATCGAAACAGTGACATCATCTCGTTGTATCGTGTGTCGCTCGTTTCTTGATTGGCTTGGATGGCGTCCATCTGCTACTCGGTGTGGTAGGCCTCGACCTCCTCCCTGAGATTGTGTAACTCCGTTTGCAATGATGTGATGCGCTGGTCGGTAGTCGGTGGGGGTGGCTCCTGTAACTGCTCGTTGATCTCGGCTGCGAGATCAGCTACGTCTACCTCCACCTCCTCATCGGAGTCGTCCTGTTGTCTGGCTCTCTCCCGTCTCCACGCTAGGACCCCCGTGGCCAAAACATCTATCCCCGCTAAAGAAAAATTCCTAATCCCTATCTCGTTGAACTCAGTCATCGAAATAATCTCTCCGGCAGTGATATCTCGACCGTGGTGGTGAAGAAGGGAGGTAATAATGCGGCAGTATGGCGTATGAACTCGATCGTGTGTGGATATGCTCGAGGAGTAAATGATGGTACGGAAGATGTGGAGACCTATGTCGATATCAAGCTGATGAATCATGACATAGAGTAAGAAGGTATGAAATGGTCGCATGGTCGCGACATCTCGAGTGGTATGTGGGAGAACACATCGAACTATGACTCGATAGAGGGCATAGTCCTGGACTCGGAGGTCAACCGACTGAAATCGCCGAGCCAACGGATTTCGTACATCTCCAAAGAAATACGAGTAAAGTGTGTCCAAAGTAATGTGCGAATAGGGGGGGTACGAAGGGCGGGTTGCCGGAGTATAACAAGAAAAGGTCGATTGCGAAGGTCGTAGTCTGAGAAACCGATTGAACAGAGTAGGAGAAATATTTAGGGGAGTGCCTTGAACGGTGGTAGTGTAAAGTTGGTCATCAATCTTGACAAGGTTGTTGTAAAACTCTGCACACAGGGTTGAGTTTACTGGATGTGTACAGAAGACTAGGTGGTCTAGTTGATAAAAGTTGATGGCATCCATCGCTAAGGGACATGATTGGGTAAAAAATTGCCTATTTAGAAAACTAGTCTTTATAGGCTTGTAAGTTGTTTGGGCAAATTTGTTGAATAATTCTAGGTTGGGAAACCTCGGGTCGGGGCTAGGTTCGGCAACGGGATTGGGTTGGGAGACGCGGCATTTTCTAGATATTTAAAGAAAATGAAATTGCAATCATGCATTTAATAAGTAAGAAAATGAAATTGCAAAAAGAATGCATAAAAAGATTGATACCGGGGTGACATGCTTGAGGTCAAGCGTTTGAAGAGTATCAAGGAGGTCCGGGCACCTCGGAAAGAAGAGGAGTGAAGGAGAGTTTTGATTTTGGTGTGGGGGAAGTGGAAGGATCCATGGTCCTCATATAGTGTTATACGGGCGCCCGATAGGTCACGGGCGCCCGAGTTCATTGGGGCGCCCATAAGGTCACGGGCGCCCGGGTCAGACGATAGCTTTTTGGCAGAATTGACTGCCTTGGATGAAGAGACAGACTTGGGTGCCCGATAGGTCACGGGTGCCTGGGTTAGATGGGTAGGGTTGACAGCTTTTGCTGTCTAGGTCGAAGGAAAAGTTGCGGGCGCCCGACAAGTCACGGGCGCCTGATCTGACAACAGTTTGACTTTTGACCATTTGAATGTTTTGACCCGGTTTGACTCTTTTGACTAACTAACAATTAGATCAGTTAAGCTCTAATTTGCATGATTCAGTATTTTTATTAAAAAAACAGATGAATTTGAGTTAGATCCTAACCATCTCACCTAGTCTATAGTTATCAATCATGTTAACCTTGTGGGTTTTGTAAGACAGGTTTTAATAGAAGTAAGAATTTTATTTTGAAAAACCATGACTAATTTTGAAAAGTTAAATTAATTTTAAAATCAATTAATTATGCTTTAAATTTATTTTTTTTTGAAAAAATGGTTGAATCTAAGATTAATTGAAATCTGTGTTAGATTCAAATCTGACAATAGTAAAGTGAATTTAGTTTTCAATAATCGGCTTGCTGGTCTTGGCGAGGCACTAGGCCTTCTTTGGTCGTAGCCTTATTGGATCATCAACCCTTTTCTTGACAAAGCTTTTTATTGAAAATTCATCTTCAAGTTACTCCTTGAAAGATTTTGGTCTAACTAGTTTGGGTCTTGGATCGGTAGCTTCGGCTAGTTCCGCCAAAATGGCTTCCCTAACGTACTATCATCTCACCTCCACCCAATACTATGTTGTTCAAATTTTGGTTAATCGTTTTAGTCCTTAATCTAACCAGTCCTAGGTCTAAGCATGGTAAATTGCAGAAAATAAATAAACAAGCAAGCATTCAATTTTAAAATAAGAAAAGAATTTATCTAACTATAAAAATTGTTTTTAAGTTGGCCCCCCCTGGACTAACGCCACGGTAATGATTAGGCAAGATATGAATCTTGTCCTTGGGGATCCAATACTGGTTTGGTCCAGTTTGGTTGTTCAGGCAATGTTTGGGTACCCATGCCTGAACTTTGGGCCTACATTGGTTCAATACAACATAGTATGACCTTTGTCTAGCCTTGGTTTGATATCCTAACTCGGATCGATTTAGAACAGACTTCTGTTTTCCAAGGATCATGTCAAGACCCTTGGAACCCGAAGTGAATCATTCTAAAGCCGCTCTAAGGTCCTTGACTTGAGTTTTCAAGGAGGAGTTCTCTTTCTCAAGCTTTTCAACTTGAGCAGAGGTTCCTTCTTGATTCTCAGTTAAAGATCTAGAGTCAGCTCCCTCTTTCAGGAGTTTTATTTCCTATCGGAGGGACTCGACTCGGATTTTGGCTTTCGCCAAGTTACTAGATAGGTAAGCAATTAATTCTGCTAATTCTACTTTAGAATAACCACTTACAGTTATTTTGCCATCCTCTGAAATTGTGAGCTTTCCATCGTCCGGCTCCGATTCTGATCCGGTGTCGATCTCTTCCGAAGTAGTTAAGGTGAGCATGTTCGATTGTGGGGCCTCTTCTTCTTCTTCGGAGGAAGACTCGTCCCACGTGGCTTGAAGGGCCTTCTTCCTTCTTGTCTTCTTGGCTTCTTTCAGATTAGGCACTCCGATTTGTAGTGTCCCTTCTTGTTGCATTTGTACCAGGTCACGTTTGATTTGGTCTTAGACATTGATGGTTCAGCTGGATCTTCCTTCTTTCGGCTGGCTTTTCTTCTGTTGGTCTTATTCTTCAGCTCCTTGTAGTAGTCCCGGTCTAGCCGAACCAGTTTGGGTTGATCTCCTTTGCTATCTTCTGAGTCTGAGTCTAAGTCTGAGTCAGACTCGGGTGCAGGTTGAGGCTTCTTCGTGGTCACCTTTCCTGTTTTTCCTACAAGAAAAGTAATACCTTTCTCGGCTAAGGTACAGGTAGTCTGCTCATGTAATTCTAGTTCAGAAAATAATTCGTCTAATTTAATTTTGGAAAGGTCCCTAGAAACTTTGTAAGCATCTATCATAGATGTTCACAAAGTATTTCTCGGGAAGCCGTTTAGGGTATACCTGATAAGGTCACGATTTTCTACCTTGTGACCGATTGTGTGTAGACAGTTAATCAGCTCCTGGATCCTGGCGTGGAGTTGGGCTGCTAACTCGCCTTCGTTCATTTTGATTGTGTACAATTTGTTCAGCAGTAGGTCCCTTTTGCTGATTCTTGTATCGGAGGTGCCTTCGTGCAATTCGATCAACTTTTTCCAGAGTTCCTTCGCACTGTTGAAGGGTCCTATCCGGTTCAGTTCTTCTTTGGTTAGTCCGCATTGGAGTGTCTAGGTTGCTTTTTCATCAGCCTCGATCTTCTTCTTGAGCGAGGCGCCCCATTCTGTGTAATGTTGTGTCACTCCTTCAGTATTCTTGGGGATATCCAGACCAGATTGGATTATGATCCGCATATCCACCTAAGTTTCCAGGTGGACTTTCATCCGACTCTTCCAGTAGGAGAAGTCTTCTCCACTGAAAAGTAGTGGTCTGGCTGTGCTGAAACCCTCTTGCATGGCCGTTTAAGATTTCTGAAATAACAAAAAAAATTCTATCCCAAGACTTGGTTTTGAATTAGTAGTGCAGGAACAAGATAATAAAAAAAATGATCGAGTGGTGTTGCACCAACCTCGATTAACGAGAAAAATTCGAAAGAAAATGAAAAAAACTTCGTAAGATCCGAAAAACTCTCAAATTAGTGGTTGCACCAAATTTGAGCCACCCGTTCTGATATCACTTGTTGGATCGAGAAAAACGATAGAGGGGGGTGAATATCGTTAAAACTTTTTGGATAGAATAAAGAGCGAAAACGCAGCGGAAATAATTAAATGCACACAGGAACACATGATTTTTACTTGGTTTGGAGTCGCGGTCGGTTCCTACTCCAAGGCCCACGGTCCTTAACCGTTTACTTTGGGCAATACTATAATCGCGCAAAACAGCTTACAAGTTGAGTATAAGAATATTACAAGAAATGAAAATAGCTACACTTTTCGTTACCGACGCCCGATGTGGATCGTATTTCGGAGCAGAGGGTCGTCGACGGCGCTGGAATCTCGGAGTCGGATTTTGCCGGGGCGTTGTGCTTGAACGAAAAGCTTTGGAGTGTTGAGGAATTGTGTTGTTGAAGCCTTGGGGTCGAGCCCCTTTTATAGTGCTCTATTGGGCGCCTGATGGGTTGGGGACGCCTGACACGTGCCCTCTGATCTGCGAATCCTTATCCGTGGGCTCAGTTAGCGCTTATCCTCCCCACTTGGGTGCCTGAGCTAATGGGGGTGCCCGTGACCTCGCGAGCGCCTGATCCGCCTTGGTTCAGTGGCTTCGTAGCTATGATTTGGGATTTGCCTTCACTCTTGGGCGCCCGTATCCTTACGGGCACCTGAGCCCATTCGGGTGCCTGACTTCATTCGGGCGCCTAGGCCCAGTGAAGAACCTTCACTTGCAGACGATCAGTCCTTCGACCCTGCAACTAAGGTTAGTCCCAAAAACATAGTAAGTAATAATTATAGCCGTAGCTGTCTTGGTTCTGACTTCGGGTCTCCCAAATGGAACCCTAAGTCAAACCGACGCCTACTGTTCACTCGACCGGGAACGCGTCCTCACCTACTCCTCTCAGGAGAGTTTACCTTTTGCCAACCGGCTCCTCCGGTTGGACTTTTGCCTGATCCACCTGACCAGGTCTTCGTGCTCAACTTCCGGTCAGGTCTTCGGTACCCAGCCCCTTGCCAGGACTTCGTGCCCAATCCTCGACCAGGACTTCTTTGCCCGACTTCCGGTCAGGTCTTCTTGCCCAGTCCTTGACCAGGACTTCTTTGCCCAGCCCTTTGCCAGGACCTCTTGCCTAGTGTACCTAGGCCTTCTTCCTGCACACCCAATGAACATGTTAAACAACAATAACATCTTAACTTCTGAACCCTTTGCCATTAACAAAACCCAGGTTTGACTTAGGTGCTGCCTGCACCAACAAAATATTGATTTGAAAAAATAATAACAAAAAAAAAACTACGCCTCATTTTTAAAAAAAAAACCTGACTTGAGGTGCCTTCCATCATATGGAAGGCACCTCAAGTCACGTAGCGCACAGGTGCGCAGCGTGAAGTCCGCAGCAGAGTGTTTCTCTATATATACACCCACAATGGATGTTATGTAGGGATTTATAAGCATAAACATTTAAAAATCATAGAGGATGTAGTAGATCCCACGAGCAATCTATGCGAAAAAAAAACTCATACAAAGTTGATCTAAAAATTCCTATCTTATAGGTATATCTTTGGCGCATGCCCTTCGCTTATCCCGCTTGCCCGAGGTATGTCGGATCTCTTGCACATTCAAGTGTCAGTGCCTTTATGCGTATCCACACAAACACAATCTCACAAGCTCCGGAGAAGAATCTCCATTGCGGTGCTATCTACAAGAGCATATTCACAAAGCAAGAAGAAGAGGGAGAAGAAGGGTTTTCGGCCAAGGGAAGGAAGGGAAGAAAAAATAGTAAGTAGTTTATTCAAATGACAAAAAAAACACTTTTATACTCATCCCATGAATATGAAGAGTTTTTTTTCCTTTAGCTTCCCTCCATTAAAGCCAATAAAAATCTAATTGGTAGAGCGCAGTATGCTGATGGAAGAAATCGCCACAGACTGCTGCGTGGTTGGGCCATCGGGTACCGATATCATCAGTGGTGAAGTCGCCACGTGTCTCCATCCCACGATTTACCTTCGTTGACCAGTGAGGACTCTCGTTGAAGGCTGTGGGGTAGGGTCGATCAGCCGACCGAATTAGTCGGGCGCAAGTCTGGATATCCCTTGTAAATAAAAAAAATCTAATTAGAGCACATATTTCTCCTATGACTCTTCAACTTCTCTTCATCCAATGAAGAGAAACTTTTCATCTTTCTCTATTATTAATTTATTAAAAATGTTAATCAATTAATATCTCAATCAAATGTGGTCGAGTCTAATCTAAATGAGTCTAACTCAAATTAGATATCAATTCCATAATCCAATTGGATTCACTTGAGTTTAACTCAATTAATTCAATTCAGATCAAATCTTAGTCAAACTAAGAACAATTAATCTTCGAAGGATCGTGTCCTTAGTGTATAGCCCAATAGGTTCTCGTAACATTGGCAATGTGTCTAAATTATTTTAAACACATAAGCAATTAGCGACATGTAGCAATGCATTATTGCTACCCAAGTGACGAGAAAGTCGAGATCCGACTTAACCTTCGTGACTATGACAACGTATGACTTTGTCCTTCTATCCTCGATATCTAGATTGACCAATGAGGCATAGACCGTGTCATCCTCGATCAATCTTTGTGTTTCTTGATCCTCGAATAGACTTACTTAAACAAATGAGCTCAATATCTCATATTGACTCATTTGAGCATGGTCATGTGTTTTAGTAGTCCTAC
This sequence comes from Boesenbergia rotunda, assembly GCA_024364735.1. Taxonomy (NCBI): domain Eukaryota; kingdom Viridiplantae; phylum Streptophyta; class Magnoliopsida; order Zingiberales; family Zingiberaceae; genus Boesenbergia; species Boesenbergia rotunda. The sequence goes on from JAGFNQ010002707.1 coordinate 122,412, forward strand.
TCGATCAAGGAGCCCATAGATATCACCCCCGTCAAATGGGAGAGATAGATCTCATCTACATCACTCACATCCTTCTGCATAATTCATTACATACCCAGTGATCGCCTTTATAGTCCACCCTGTTACGGGTGATGTTTGACGATACCAAAGTACATAACTCCTTATGTAGGGAACCATAGTGACTTCAGGTCTAAGGACTATTCATACTAATAGTCACATGAGAAAGTTTATGATACTCATATGGCAATCTATGAAACTTTCTCATAGCGGATCAATTTAGTATATATTCTCTAATGTATACATATGTGTCAACTTGATATCACATATCCATGACATGTGAGCTCAAGTCATCAATTGACCTACATGCTAATCTCCATGCATTAATATTGTCCTTGAATATTAATGCTTGACTAGGAATGTTTAGTGTAGTGTTCACTACATCATCTCACTATCGATTCAACCAATCGATATAATATAGATAAGAACCTACTACCCAAGGACATTATTATACTTAATTATTTGGCACAAATATAAAGAAAGTATAATAACCAAACAAATACAAAAATCCCTAGTCAATCATCACAAAATTGGCTTTAGGGCTCCCACTAACAATCTCTCACTAGCACTAGTGTCAATCACTGTAATATCTAATACCCAGTGGCCTAGTGTGACCATCATGCATCCTCTGTGCTAAAGCCTTGGTCAAAGGATCCACGATGTTAGCATCAGTGGGTACTCTGCATATCCTCACATCTCCTCTATCGATGATCTCTCGAATGAGATGGAAGCACCGTAGTATGTGTTTGATCTGCTAATGAGAGCGAGGTTCCTTAGCCTGTGTAATAGCCCCATTGTTGTCACAATAGAGGTCTATCAGGGCTGCTATACTAGAAACCACAATAAGCTCTTTAATGAACTTTCGGATCCAAACAACCTCCTTTGCTACATCAGACACAGCAATATACTGGGCCTCTATTATAGAATCTGCGACTGTGCCCTGCTTCAAACTCTTCCAGCTCACAGCGCCAGCATTCAAGCAAAATACATACTCTGACTATGATTGAAAATCATCCCTGTCGGTTTGGAAGCTTGCATCATTATAACCCTTTACAGCTAGCTCCTCATTGCCTCCAAATATCAAGAAATATTCTTTCATCCTTAGTAATTACTTAAGAATATTCTTGATAGTTGTCCAGTGACTTTTACCTAGATCTGACTGGTATATGCTTGTCATGCTCAAAGCATACCAGACATCTAGACGAGTATAAAGCATGACGTACATGATAGACCCTATAGCGGATGCATAAGGAAACTGATCCATGTGATCTCTCTACTCCTTAGAAGTGGGACATTGAGTCTTCGAAAGACTCACACCATGTGACATCGGCAGAACTCCCTTCTTAGAATTCTGCATGGAAAAATGATTTAGCACCTTGTTAATATATGTACTCTGACTTAAGCCTAGCAATCTCTTAGATCTATCTCTATTGATCTTGATGCCTAGGATATAGGCTGCTTCACCTAATTCTTTCATTGAGAAATAATTCTCTAGCCATGTCTTTACAGACTGTAGTGAAGGGATATCATTTCCAATGAGGAGTATGTCATCCACATACAAGATCAGGAAGATAACTGTGCTTTCACTAACCCTCTTGTAGACACAGGGTTCATCTTCATTCTTGATGAAACCAAACGCTTTGATTGCATTATCCATTCCAACTTCGAGAAACTTGCTTTAACCCATAAATGGATCTTTCCAATTATATACCTTTCCAGCATACTCTGGATCTACAAAATCCTTAGGTTGTGTCATGTACACATCCTCAAGTAGATTCCCATTCAGGAATGTGATTTTGACATCCATTTGCCAGATCTCGTAATCATGGTAAGCTACAATAGCATGCATGATCCTAATAGACTTAAGCATCACAACTGGTGAACAAGTTTCATCATAGTTGATACCATTAATATGCTTGAAATCTTTAGCTACCAATCACCCTTTATAGGTATGCATAAGATCATCCATGTCAGTATTTCTCTTAAAGACTCACTTACACCCAATGGGTTTAATCCCCTCCGGTGGATCAACCAAAGTCTATACTTGGTTAGTGTACATGGATTTTATTTCGGACCTCATTATCTCTTGCCATTTCTCAAAATTTGGGCTTATCACAGCTTTTTGATAGGATGTAGGCTCGTTCAACTCAACAAGCATAACATCATCATGCTCAGACAAGAGAAATGAGTATCTCTTAGGCTGACGACTTATCCTAGTAGATCTGCAAGAAGTTGGTCTACTTGAACAGGTTGTTGCTCCATAACTTCTTGTGCAACAATCTCATGATCCACAACACTTTGTGGTGCCTGTTCAATGTCCGTCAAGGGCTCAATACTATCTGCATCTTGAACTTCATCAAGATGGATTTTACTCCCACTATTTCTTCTATAAATAAACTTTCTTTGTAGAAAAATATCATTTCTAGTGACAAGCACTTTGACTAGTGTGGAATTGTAGAAGTAATATCCCTTCATTTCCTTAGGATATCGTACATAATAGCACTTATCAAATTTGGGTCCTAGTTTATCTAAGACTTGACATTGAACGTAAGCCTCACAACCCCAAATCTTCATAAAAGATATCGTGAGACTCTTCCTAGTCCATATCATATATGGTGTCTTTTTGACGGCTTTTAATGGAGCTCGATTATGTGTAAAAAGAGTCGTCTCTAGAGCGAATCCCCAAAAGGAAGTAGAAGATCTGTCTGACTCATTATCGATCATACCATATCTAATAAAGTACGATTTCTCCTCTCGGATATACCATTCTACTGTGGTGTTCCAGGTGGAGTGAGGTGGGATATGATCCCACACTCAGCTAGATGGTCACGAAACTCTTGGCCACCTCGATCTGATCGAAGCGTCTTAATACTCTTGCCAATTTGGTTTTGTACTTCACTCTTGAATTCTTTGAACTTTTCAAAGGATTTCGACTTGTATTTCATGAGATACATATAGCTGTATCTACTGACATCATCAATGAAAGTGATAAAGTACTGATAGTTGTAGGATCATTTCTGGTACGCTAGGGGGGAATAGCGAATCTCGGATCTTTCTTGTACCTGCGTTGTTAGTTGCACAGCGGAAACAATAATAAAGAAAACAAACAATGCTAACAAAAGAATTTACTTGGTATCCACCCCGGCCGGGTGACTAATCCAAGAATCCGTCGGTGGATCACTCCCCGGATAACCTCCGGCTAGCCCTCGTCGCTCCTTGTGGGTGGAGAAACCTCACCACAACACCAATCAAACCTCTGAGCACAAAGACTACTATCTTACCTTTAACCAAGACAAGATTTGTCAAGAATCTCAGCCACCACAAAGTCCTCTTTAAATAGGACTCAGCCTGAAACCCTCGCTACCAGTCGACTGCCCCCAGGGCAGTCGACTGGTGCCACTGAAATTCGACCGTTGCACCCCAACGTTCGAATTCTCAGCCAACTCACCAGGTACCTACCAGTCGACTGCCCCCAGGGCAGTCGACTGGTCCCAGGGCTGAGACCTTTCTATGAGTTGCATCAGTCGACTGCCCCCAGGCCAGTCGACTGGTCTACTCACCCACCTAAGGTTACCCTTCCTGAGTACATTCCACTCCGCACTCAAACCCTAGGATTTCCGTAGTACAACCACACAACACTCGTACCCTCACGACTCGACTGA
>JAGFNQ010002707.1:126279-156719 GCA_024364735.1 Boesenbergia rotunda
GTTCTTTAAGTCTAGAACATAGAGTCCATTCATAAGTGTTGCACTAAAATAGAACATGTCATTTAACATTATAGAATAATATTTATCCTTTATGATAAATGAAAAGTCTTTCTTGTACAAACAAGATACAAAAATTATATTCTTAGTTAGTGCAGGTACATAAAAGTACTCCTCTAGTTCTAAGATAAGCCCAGTGGACAAAAACAAGGAATATGTTCCTATAGTTATAGCAGCAACTCTTGCGTCATTGCTTACTCGTAGGTCCACTTCACCCTTTGTCAATGATTTAGCTCTTTGAAGACCCTGCACATTAGTACAAATGTGATATGTGCAATCGGTATCTAATACCCAAGAAGAAGAAATAGATAGATTAACTTCTACAACAAAAATACCTGAGGCAGAAGTCTCGCTTCTTTTCTTCTTTACTTCCTTTAATTGAGTTTGCAGTTCCTCTTCTAATATCCGGTCTCACCACAGTGGAAGTAGGTCCCTTCCTTAGGCACCCCACCTTTGGCCTTCAGTGCAATAGAGTTGGCCTTGCCTTTTGGATTGGGTCTTACCCTTGCCCTTACACTTCCATTAGCCTTTACCCTTTTGTACCATCAGTACATTACTGGTCTTGGTTTTCTTCAGATTGGGTTCAACAGATCTCAACATGCTGAGAATCTCAGGCAAAGGTTTGTTAATTTCGTTCATGTTATAGTTCTTAACAAATTGATTATGCCCTTCCGACAACAATTGTAGGATAAGGTCCATGGTCAATTCTTGGCCCAGTGGAAATCCTAATTTTTCAAGGTTCTCGACATACCTAATCATTTTGAGTACGTAAGTTCCTATAGGAGTTCCTTCTTGCACCTTGCATGCAAATAGGGTCTTGGACACCTCAAACCGCTCGTGCCTAGCTTGCCCTTGATATAGTTATTTTAGGTGCTCAACCATATCATGTGCATCTATGTTCTCATATTGCTTCTGACGGTCAGAGTTCATGGTGGCAAGCATGAGACATGATACATCGAGTGCATCATTCTGATGCTTCTTGTAAGCATCTTTTTCGGCTGAGTGGCGGTAGTGATGGGTGCTTTTGGAAGAGGTTGCTCTAGGACGTACAGTTTTCATTCTTGTTTGTGGATGATCCTCAAGTTTCTGTACCAGTCCAGGAAATTAGCTTCGTTGAGCTTATCCTTCTCAAGGACGGATTGCAGAGAGAGTATTTGACATGTTAGACGACATGATGATTACAACAATAAAATATGCAGAAATAAGTATCATATCTAGATCATTTAATTATGTCTTTAATTAAATGATACTCCCACTGAATCGTAGAGCATTGGTAGGGGTTAGTCATGGATGTAGGCAAACTCAATCTGCCCACACTACTAGCTCCAAACTAACTGGCGACCATATTCATGCCGGACAAGATTCATATTATACCTATCTTGAGTTAGCTTTGGCTAATTACCCAAGACTTGGTATAATTAGGTAGGTAATATTTTACCAATTACATCTTATGAAACTCTTGGAAACAAAGGTCAAATTCAAATTACACATCATCTTAAGTTAGCTTTGGCTAATCGCCCAAGACTTAGTATAATTGTTCTCTTACCCAATTTTTCCAACTTTTGGGATATGCCTCTAAGTTTCTCAATCCAATTGAGGTGACTTAGTTAAGTCTCACCTAATGTTCGATAGCAAGATATCACAATTGTCCTCTTGCACTATACCAAGATAAAATGTGTCACTTTGCTTTGGCAAACCCAATAACAAATGATCGAGGTAGTTTATGAGTACCAATCTTTGGTAGGCATATCGAGTTGACTTAATTAAGATAAATATTTATCTAATCATTCATCACATACACACACTGCATATATCAACATATAAGCGGTAAACCGTGATATGGTTATAACCCTTATACTACGATCTTCTCAAGCCAATGAGAAAATCGATGGTCAACCTAGAGACAACATCTTCTCCAAGTGCATTCTTCGGTTTTCATGTGTCATTGGCATCCTTCTTATAACATCATCCTTCAATAGACATTACACTCCTCATTTTGTAGATTACAAATTAGGAAAACTCGAGTTACATTCGAGTCTAAATATATTATACAACTAGAAAAATAGAGATAAGGCATGACACGCAGATCATATTATGAATTACATTACAACATGCACATACACACATATACATCTAATCATATTGGGGTTAAGGTCATAACCATACACCATGTGATTAATTTTATTATGAGTGCAAAAATCGCTCATGAGCAGAAACCTCACAGCGGTTCAGCTAGCTGGTTAGTGGGCGGGGTCAAGGGGCAGCGCCCCCGAAACAAAATTTCTTTTGTTGACTTCTTGAATGAGTCGTTGCCCTAGATCCATCAAAATGAATCCGAGACCCTTATTGTTCCGTTGATGCATCCTTGCGACAAAAATGCATAATCTATTCACAACAGACTGACACAACTTTATCAACATGAACACCAAAGGTTATAATATTTTGTCAAAAGCAATCGGACTATAGCATGCTATCATAAGATGATGATTCTATAGCCTTTTACTTATATCAATACATACTTTTGCATAAAGACAAAATACTCATACAATTATGTGCAACCCATAACAAAAAACTTATCCTACTTCTATATCACATATAAAAGTACATAAAACTTTGTACAATCTTTCACAAGTGGCTCTGATACCACTGTAGGGATCTATAGGCATAAACATTTAAAAATCGTAGCGAAAATAATAGATCCCACAAGCGATCCATGTGAAAGAAAACTCATACAAAGTTGATCTACAAATTCCTACCTTATAGGTATACCATTGGTGCGAGCCCTCCGCTTATCCGGCTTGTACGAGGTATGTCGGATCTCTTGGACGTTCAAGTGTCTGTGCCTCTATGCGTATTCACATGAACACAATCTCTCAAGCTTCGGAGAAGAATCGGCTTTGTGGTGCTAGCCACAAGAGAGATTCACAAAGCAAGAAGGAGAGGGAGAAGAAGGGATTTCGGCCAAGGGAAGGAAGGGAAGAAAAAATGTCAAGTAGTTCATCCAAATGACAAGAAAAACTCTTTTATACTCATCCCATGAATATGAAGTGTTTTTGTCCCTTTAGCTTCCCTCCATTTAAGTCAATAAAAACCCAATTAGAGCACATGTTTCTCATATGATTCTTCAACTTATCTTCATCCAATGAAGGAAAATTTTTTATCTTCCTCTATTATTAATTTATTAAACATTTTAATAAATTAATATCTCATTTAAATGTGGTTGAGTCTAATCTAAATGAGTCTAACTCAAATTAGATTTCAATTCCATAATCCAACGGATTCACTTGAGTGTAACTCAATTAATCCAATTAGGATCAAATCTTAGTCAAACTAAGATCAATTAAATTATGAAGTATCATGTTCTTAGTGTGTGACCCAATAGGTTCTCGTAACATTGGCAATGTGTCTAAACTCCTTTAGATACATAAGTAATGAGCGACATCTAGCAATGCATCATTGCTACCCAAGTGACAGAGAAAGTCGAGATCCGATTTAACCTCCATGACTATGACAATGTATGACTTTGTCATTCTATCCTCAATATATAGATTGACTAATAAGGCATAGACCGTGTCATCCTCGATCAATCTTTGTGTTTCTTGATCCCCAAGTAGACTCACTCAAACAAATGAGTTCAATATCTCATATTGACTCATTTGAGCATGATCATGCGTTTTAGTAGTCCTACTCGATCAAGGGGCCCACAGATATCACCCCTGTCATATGAGAGAGATAGATCCCATCTACATCACTCATATCCCTCACATAATTCATTACATATCTATTGATCACCTTTATAGTCTACCCTATTACGGGTGATGTTTGACGATACCAAAGTACATAACTCCTTATGTAGGAAACCGTAGTGACTTCAAGTCTAAGAACTATTCATACTGATAGTCACATGAGAAAATTTATGACACTCATTTGACAATCTATGAAACTTTCTCATGGCGGGTCAATGCAGTACACATTCTTTAATGTATACCCATGTGTCAACTTGATATTACATATCTATAACTTGTGAGCTTAAGTCATCAATTGACCTACATGTTAGTATCCATGCATCAATATTATCCTTGAATATTAATGCTTAACTAGGAATAATTTAGTGTAGTGTTCTCTACATCATCTCACTATCGATTCAACCAATCGATATGATGTAGATAAAAACCTACTACCTAAGGATATTATTGTACTTAGTTATTTGACACAAATATAAAGTAAGTATAATAATCAAACTTATCTTTATTAATAATAGAATATGATACAAAAGTCTCTAGTCAATCATCACATAATTAGCTCTAGGGCTCCCACTAACAAGTTAGACCTACTATGTTATATGGTGCCGAATGTTAGGCTATGACTAGGAACATTAACAAAGATGAAAGTTGCATAGTTGAGGATTTTAAGGTGGATGTATGGATATACGAGGATAGACAGAATAAAAATGAGAGCATTAGAGAGAAAGTCGGAGTTATATCTATTGATGAAAAACTTCGAGAGACACGTTTATGATTATATAAACATGTACTTAGACAACCAAAAATGCTCCAGTTAGGCGATGTAAAATTATGAGAAAGATGCACATCAAATGAGGGAGAGGAAGATAAAAAAGACATGGTTTGCAATAATAAAATAAGATAAAATTTATTTAAATATAGATGATAATATAATAAGGGACAGAGTTTAATGGCATTGAAGGATCCATATAATCAACTTTGCCTAGTTGGATAAGGATAACACACACACACACACACACACACACACACACACACACAGAGACACACACACACACAGGAATGCTCATCTTCCATGTTCGACTGAGTGAGCATGTGAGCATAACACTTGAAAGTGATAAAGATGCTCGGAATGCACTTAGTCGCCGACGGAGTCGCGCATGAGAAGGATCCCTATATATATATATATATATATTCTATGATGTGGACTATTTGCCATGCACCCCTTGGACCCGGGGTGCCTGGATAGAATCCAAGTGCAGTGATCTTTTTTGTTTTTATTTTTTGGAAATATATTATATGTATTTAGGGTATAAGATTTTAAAATTTAGGGGTTGATTATAGTAGGTTTAATACAATAAAAAATTTCCTCTAGAGTTCAGTATTCCCTCTTGAGTTATCATGTTCAAAATAAAAAATTTTAGATATTCATGGGGCATATTATATATATTTAGCATTAAAGATTTTGAATTTTGAGGTTGTGTTATAGTGAGTTTAAGCTAATAAGATTTTTCCTCAAGGGTTTAGTCTTTCCTCTTGGGTTATAGTGTTCAAAATAATTTTTTATGATGTTTACGGAGTATATTATATGACTAAGGAATTGTTTATTAAAAAAACTGATCCAGCTGCCTGGATTTGATCCAGCCTATATATATATAATGTTGAACACCCCCCTCCCCCTCCGCGTTGTTGGAAACCGGATGGCTAGAGAGGGGGGGGGTGAATATAGCCAATCACTTGGACTTTACAACTTAGCAAATTTCTGCACTTAAGTTGTTAGTAGCACAGTGGAAGAAACAAGGAACACAGTAAAGTGCAGAAATGCAGAAAACCAAAACAAACTAGAACCACAAACAAGATCGCTAACAAGGAGGGTTTATAAGGTTCGGGGATAACTTGCCCCTACTCCTTGGCGTGCCCTTAAGGTGGGCGATCCCTTGATCGTCGGTAGATCAAGCCCCGGTTAACACCGGATAGAAAGCAACCTCCTTCTCGGTGGAGAAACCTCTCCACAGCGTTTCAATCAAAGATATAGGTTTAAGTACAATGAAACACAAGAAAAATCTTACTTAGCACTTGGCAAAGACAAGAACATAGCAAGCTCCCTCAGAGCTCCACCCAGCGACGATCTCACGCAAGAATCCTTTCCCCGTGTCTTCTCGCTGTTGGACTCGGAACTTCTTGTTCCTTCCTCCAGGTGCTCAAGTAGAGAACGGTTGCTTCTCTGATTTCAGTTGCTTGCACAAGATGGAACTTCAGATCATGCAAGCAAGTTGTGGAGAACTCAAAGGCGCAGCAAGAACTCAAGCAAAAACTATTTCGCAAACTCTGCTTCAACGAAGCCTTCTTCCGCCCTTTTGTTTCTCCACCAAGCGTCAGATGACACCATCCCTGCAGCCACCAGCTGCTCACCTGCCAACGCCAGCTACCACTAAGCTCTCCCTGGACTCCCTGAGCTTCCCTCAGCCAAGCTCCAGTCTCAGCTCCAGTCTGCAGCTCGGCCGTTGCAACCTGAGATGGAAAAACGGACAAACCTGCTCCAAGGAAAGGTCTCCATTGACTCTCCTTGAGTGTTTGAATCCTCCCCTGTCACCTGCAGCTTAATCAGATTGTTAGCACAACATATCAATCAGAAATCAAAGATCAGTGAGTGAGCGCAGAGAATCAGATATGTTCAGAGCGTTTGACAACGCAATTTGAATTAAAGTGATCGGTCACCCGACCGATCCAGGGCTTGTGGGTCGGTCACCAGACCGATCCACTGCTTCGCTGGGATTCCCAGCTCTCACGGCAATACACGCCTGATCGGTCTGGTGACCGATCAGAGTGAAGCCTGATCGGTCCCCAGACCGATCAGAGTGAAGCTTGATCGGTCACCCAGACCGATCAGGTCTAATGAACAGTGATCTCGAAAATCAAATCCTAAGTCCCTGATCGGTCACCGGACCGTTCAGGAGCTGATCCGTGGGGGAACTCACTCACTGTTCGCTCCCTGATCGGTCACCAGACCGATCAGGAGCAAGGCAGTGAGGAAGCTGCCTGTAACGACCGGAAAAATTCTCTTGATATTTTATGAAAATATTGAGCATGTTTAGATAATTTTCGAAGGATCTAGAAGTATTGATACGAACTTTGGGCTAGAAAACCTATGTTTTCTCATTTAAATTGAGAAAACTAAGTACTAATGGGCCTTATATGGGCTTTTTAGTACCTTGATTATAGGTGGATTTTAGGTAAAAAAATTAGTATAAATATAAATAGGATTTAAGTAGGCATATTAGCATAATTGTGGGTATGTCTTGGCCTAATGTTCCTATTTAAATTGAGAAATTAGGTACTAATGAGCTTTAAATGGGCTCCAAAAATGGGTATTAATTGGGTAAAATTTATATAAATATAAAAGAATTTTATTTAGGAATATTAGCATAATTATGGGTGATTGTTGGGGAATTTTCGAAATAAAAGGGAATTTTCAAAAAATAGAGAAAAAGGTTTAAATAAAATGAAAATAAAATAAAAATAAAGGTGCATGGGCCAAGGATTGAACCTTGGACCTCTTGTACAACCATGAATACTTTAACCAACTCACCTAGCAAGGAATTCGTATGAGTAAATGAAGTAGAGGTTGGTTAAGAAGTAGAAGGAGATGAAGGGTCATGGAGAGACTCTTCATTTGCCTCTTTAAAGGAGCTATAAAGAGGAGGTTTGGGGGGTTACTTCTCTTCACCATCAAGTGCATTTGCTCCTCTCCTCCCTCCTCATTCTAGCCGAGACTCTTAGGGAGAGTTCTCCCTTGGAAAAGCTTCCACCAAGGCTCCATCACCCAAGATCTAAAGTTCTTACAAGGATCCAAGGACTAGGTGTGGTCAAGAGACATCAAGTCTTCTTCCTTCTCTCCGTCCAAGGTCTAAAAAATTTAGAACCCCCAAAGTAAGACTCTCTCACCTGTGGTATAATAGTTATCTATGATTTCCATGATTTTTAGCATGATATATGGGTTAGTTTTTGGATGTGATGTTGAAAGGAAAGAAAAACCAAGGTCCTTAAGTTTATGGATTTCGGCCAGCATGATTTAAAAGTCTGTAAATATGCTAAAAATCCTTATAATGTTATTTGATGTTCCCTTATGATGTGTAGAGGTTAAGTATAATTTTTAGGAATTTTTGGAGTACCCTAGAGACCCTATGGGTTTCGGCCAACAACAAGGAAAGGAAACCAAGAACCCTAGGTTTGTGGGTTTCGGCCACCATGATTTTGGGGTCTATAATTATTCCAAAAATCCTGATAATGTTTTTTAATGTTCCCTTATGATGTTTAGTAAGTAAATATAGTTTTTGGGAATTTTTGGAGTACCCTAGAGACCCTATGGGTTTCGGCCAACAACAAGGAAAGGAAACCAAGAACCCTAGGTTTGTGGGTTTCGGCCACCATGATTTTGGGGTCTATAATTGTGCCAAAAATCTTGATAATATTGATTAATGTTCCCTTATGATGTGTAGTAAGTAAATATAATTTTTGGGAATTTTTGGGGTACCCTAGAGTACCCTAGGGTTTCGGCCAACATGAAAGACCCATGTGTAAGGTTGGTTTTAAACCCTAAGTATATGTTTTATGTTTTATCATGATATAAGGGAGACGAAGGGTGTTTATGTGAATGTTTCACATGGGCTAGATACCCTATAGGTTTCGGCCAAGTACCCTATTAGGGTGGGAAGCTAGGACTTATTTCAAGTAAGGGCCCAATGGCCTATGGTAAGGTATGGGTAGGGTTTAAGCAATTGATTTGGGGTTTTAATGGAATTTCTCCATGCCCCATGGCCTGGAAGTTTCGGCCAAGGATCTAACCTAGGACTAGAGTTGGGATAAACCTACCAAGATGCTTGGGTATAGGTTATTAGGAGGTATGCTTAAGTAAGGTGGAAGAATACCATGTTAACTAAACCTTTAGCTTATATGTCATGAAATATATGTTAGGTCATAGAATGTTTAGACATGTGTCATGATTTAGGAATGATATGTATGTATGCCATGTCTTACGAATGATATGAATGTATGTCATGCTTATGTGTGTATGCCATGCTACATGAATGATGTGTACCTATGTCATGTCTAAGAATGAAAATGATGAATGAAGGTTAAGTAGGATGAATGAATGAATATGCTATGCATGATGATGCCTTTAAGGCATAATGATGATGAAAGAATGATGAACGAATGAATATGCTATGGATGATGATGAATGAAGAAGCATATGAAAGCATTTATTTTATTTTATGGGCTTGTACCGGACCTAAGTAAGGTCCACGGTTCTGGACTACCGATGATGCTGTCCACGGTTCGGGACTACCGATGATGCTGTCCTTACGGTTCGGGACTACCGATGAAGCTGTCCTTACCCTAGTAGGTCGAGATTAGCTACCTCGTATTTACTTAGGGATGCGCGCATATGATGAATGAATGTGGTACAAGCCAGGGCCCAATGAAAGTTATGATTATGTTAAAAGCATGTTTTCAAGATTAAGCATCCTTATATATATATATATATATGCACGATTGCCACATGCATCCATTCATGTTATGCATTATGTTATGAAAAGTATGTTTACGAAAAGTATGTTATGAAGGTATGTTCATGCCATGATTTTATTTATGTTTATGCCATGATTGTATTTATGTTTATGCCATGATTTTATTTATGTTTATGCCATGATGTTATTTATGTTTATGCCATGATTTTATTTATGTTTATGCCATGATATTATTTAAGCTTATGCCATGATATTATTTATGTTTATGACATGATGTTATTTATGTTTATGCCATGATTGTATTTATGTTTATGCCATGATTTTATTTATGTTTATGCCATGATGTTATTTATGTTTATGCCATGATTTTATTTATGTTTATGCCATGATATTATTTAAGTTTATGCCATGATATTATTTATGTTTATGCCATGAAGTTATTTATGTTTATGCCATGATTTGATGCTAGTTTAGAATGCCATGCTTTAATTATGTTGATGATAGTTTAGGATGCCATGATTTTATCTATGTTCATGTTAGTTTAGGATGCCATGATTTTATGCTAGTTTAGAATGTCATGCTTTAATTATGTGTATGCTAAGTTAGGATGTCATGAGTTTATTGATGTTTATGTTAGTTTAGGATGTCATGGTTTAATTATGTTCATGTTACGTTAGAATGCCATTATTTTGTTCATGCTCATGCTAGTATGGGATGCCATGATTGTAATTAGATTTATGCCATGATTTTATTTATGTCTATGTCAAGTATTATGCCATGCCATGAATGTTTACGATGTTTATATCTATATCAAGTGTTATGTCATGCTATGAATGTTTACGATGTTTATGTTATGTCAAGTATTATGCCATACCCGAATGTTTATGGTTATGTTTATGCCATGCTATGAATGGGATGAAGCTATGTCCATGACATGTCAAATGAATGCTAAGTGATGTTAAGGATGATGTTCTAAGTAAAGCGCTAAGTGTGCTAATGTTTCATATGTTTATGATTAAGTGACGGATGGTTTTAGTGAGTAGGAAAGAGTCTTACTAAGCCTGTGTGCTTATAGTTTTATTTTCTTATACCGCAGATCACGCAAGGGAACAGTAAGGAAGCAGCAGGAGGGCATTGCAGAATGTGTGTGATAGTGACTTGGCCAAGAGACCATATGTTTGCTTGTCTTATGATAGAACTTTACCTTTACTACTAAGTACTTGAATATGACTATGACTCTATGACATGATGCTAAGTATGACATGATGCTAAAATATGACATGATGCTAAGTATGTTATGATGCTAGGAATGGTAGAAAGTGCATGTAGGTGTAAGTTTAAAGTTTTCCGCTGCATTATGATGTCTACATGCCCTAAGTATGTTAACGTAACGCCGCTTTATGGTGGTCAAAGAAAAATAAAAATAAAAAGCGGGCGTTACACTGCCTGCTCCCTGATCGGTCACCGGACCGATCAGGAGCCAAGCAACACGGCAATAGCCTGCTCCCTGATCGGTCACCGGACCGATCAGGAGCAACATAGTAGGTTCCCAACCTCACTGTGCGCTCCCTGATCGGTCACCATACCGATCAGACATCGCTGGATCGGTCACCAGACCGATCCACGAAGGAGCAGCGTGCCAATATCCCTGATCGGTCACCAGACCGATCCAGGGACTCAAACCTAGCCCTCCAAGCTAGGGTTTCATCCACCTTAGCCCTCCAAGCTAAGGATTTTTCCATCTAACTCTCCAAGTTGGGAATTTGCACCTAACCCTCCAAGTTAGGACTTTTCACCTAGCCCTCCAAGCTAGGACTTTTCACCTAGCCCTCCAAGCTAGGACTTTTCACCCAACCCTTCCGAGTTAGAACTTCATCCAACCTAGCCCTCCAAGCTAGGCACCTGACCCTCCAAGTCAGGACTTTTCACCTAATTCTCCAAGTTGGGACTTTGCACCTAACCCTCCAAGTTAGGACTTTTCACCTAGCCCTCCAAGCTAGGACTTTTCACCCAATCCTTCCGAATTAGGACTTTTCCAACACCTAGCCCTCCAAGCTAGGATTTTCCACACCTAACCCTCCAGGTTAGGATTTTCCAACACCTAGCCCTCCAAGCTAGGATTTTCCACACCATGTCTAATCCTCGATCAGGACTTAATCATAATCATCATAATCATCAACCTAAACTAAAATCGGTGTCAACACCAAAACAACAATCGGGGCCAGACTGCATCAACACGCGCCTCCGTTGTGCTGATGTGGCAGTAGGGGTGAACCCCCCCCCCCCCACTATTCCACCCCTCTCACTTGCGTAGTGGAGCCGTGGAAGCTTTGGATCGATTGACATCGAGAGGGGGGTGAATCTCGATTGTTTTAAAATCATTCTTTTTTGTTTTGTAAATCTCAAGTGACAGTGAAAATAAAAACAAGCTCACAAGAAAAAGACACATTATTTTTTACTTGGTTTGGAATCATCGTCGACTTCTACTCCAAGGTTCGCGATCCTTAACCGCTTTCATTGGGCAATCCACTAAATCTCTTTCTTCGAAAATCTTTCGAAGAAAGTAAATACGTATAATGATAGGGAGATAGTAATAGCCTACTATCCCTTATAGAATAAATATAAGTGCACAAAATACAAGCTTACAACAACATGATCTTAATAGATGTTCACACAGGTTGTTGGAGAGCTTTCTAATGGAGCAGTGGCACACTTGTGTTTGTCGTTGTAGTAGGAGAGCAATTGAGTGAATAGCAGAATTAATACTTGGCTCTGTTGAGGCAATCAGCCCTGAAATGATTGGAAGATCATGGTTTTGATGTATGGGCGAATAGGTTTAAGGTTAGAGTGTTATGTTGTATTTGATGTATGTGATTGAGTTTGCAGGACTTGGAGAATCACACATGGTGGACATATCCGAGGGACGAGAGCCGAGGGAGGAGAGCTCCAAGGGCAAGCCGGGAAGTGGACTTCAAGGGCACACGTGAAGGGTGTCATGGAGGCAAGCCAAGGGAAGGCTTGCGTGCGCATCCGAGGGACGATAGCCAGAGGAAGAGGACTTCAAAGGGCGAGCCAAGGGAGCAGACCTGAAGGCACACACGAAGGATAAGGTCCGGAGTGGCTGGAACTAAGCTGGGAGGCAGGGCAGTCGACTGGCCTGGAGGCAGTCGACTGCCAAAATCCACAGAAAATTTGCGGCCTCGGACCAGTCGACTGGCCTTGGGGTAGTCGACTGGTATACCCCGAAACTAGCCGTTGGCCAGCAATTAATGCTGGGTCAGTCGACTGCCCTTGGGGCAGTCGACTGGTGCGGGGCTGGACAGACTGCGAGTCTGTCCTTTTCACCTATAAAAGGAGCACCTTTTTGCACGTGTACAGAACGGTTCCGTACAGTAACGAGGTGCTGCTCAACTGAAAAGTGTTCTTGCTTCCTCTCACTCATTCTACTTCATTCTGTAAAGAGGAAGATCGTCGTTGTAAAAGTTTCTCCACCTAAAGGAGATTTTCATAGTGAAAGTGGTGCTCGCGGTGTGGATCCTTGGATTAGTCACCCATCTGGGTGGATACCAAGTAAAATACTTCTGTTAGCATTGTTTCATTTTCCTTTGCATATTATTTCCGTTGTGCTAACAATTCTGTAGAGATCGAAACTATCCGAAAAAGTGCATTCACCCCCCCTCTGCACGCCTTAGACGATCCATCAGTTGGTATCAGAGCCGGTGCGTTTTGGAAGATCTAACAGTCAACCAGAACAATTGTGATGGCGTTTCAAGAGGGATACACCGTACGACCTCCGTTCTTCGATGGGAACGACTTCGCTTATTGGAAAGGTAGAATGCAATACTACCTCATGAATGATATTGAAAATTGGATAAGTGTTACAGATGGCTTTGAGGCGCCCGTCGATGAAAGAGGAGACCCAACACCGATGAGATCATGGTCAAAGGAGGTGATGAAAAGGGCGCAATCAAATACCAAGGCCACCACCACATTACAATGCGGACTCTCGAAGGAGCAACTGAACAAGGTGGGGCCGTTCAAGAGCGCCAAGGAACTGTGGGACAAGTTGGTAGAGTTGAACGAGGGGTCAAACGAGTCCAGAAGAGCCAAGAAGGACTTGCTAGTGGCCCAACTGCAATCCCTGTCCATGAAGAGCAACGAAACCGTCAGCCAGCTACATGAAAGGGTAAAAGAAGTGATAAATGAGCTCCATGTGATTGGAGAGAAGATAGAAAACCGGGACATCGTCAGGTATGTTTTACAAGCATTCCCAAGAACCACCTTGTGGGCATCCATGGTTGATGCTTACAAGGTATCAAGGGACTTATCTTTAGTTAAATTAGACGATTTGTTTTGTGAATTTGAACTGCACGAGCAAGCTAACATTTTGGCCAAAAAGAAAGGTATTGCTTTTGTTGCAGAAAAGGAGAAGAAGAGGATGAAGGAGAAGAAGAAGGTAGTCTACTCATCTTCATCAAACTCAGAGGAGTCAAGCACCTCCATGGACAGTGACCAAGAGGCCTTCATGGTAAGAAACTTTCGTAGAGCATTTAAAAGTTTATCTAACAAATCCTATGCTAGGAAAGGGGCCAAAGGTAAGGGTAAGGCCAAGGACATAATCTGCTACAACTGCCACCAAGAGGGACATATGAAGAACGAGTGTCCCCAATTGAAGAAAAGGGATGACAAGAAGGAAGAGAAGAAGAAGAGTGACAAGAAGAAATCAAAGGGAAAGGAGAAGGGTGCCACGAACCTCAAGGCGACTTGGGATGATCCCTCATCCTCAGAGGAAGAAGAAGAGCAAGTCTCCCACTTTACTCTTATGGCACAAGATCACTCAGACTCATCAGATGATGAACGAAACTCAAGCAGTGAAGATGAGAGCTCCTCCACTTCATCATCAGAATCAGAAGCTTCGGTAAGTGAGGTATACCACTTACCCTCCTCTACTTTAGTGAAAATAATTTCTAGCACGAACATGGATTTAGCTAAGGGTAGAAGTAAAGTTAAGGACCTAAAGGAACAAATTGTCATGCTTAGAGTAGAAGCTACTAGACTTAAAGATTTGTATGCAAGTTCTACCTCTTCACATGTTTCACACCTTGAAAATAAAAATAGTGAATTAAGGAAACAGGTAGATGACCTCACCAAGGCCCTTAGGAAATTTCAAGTGGGATCTAGTAACCTAGATATGATCATCAACAGTCAAAGGGTTGTGTACAACAAAGCCGGGTTGGGTTATAGGCCTAAAACAAAGGAAGTAGCTTTTGTCTCAGTTACCGGTAGGATTGATGCATCTAGGAGACTAGGGGCTAGGGGAACCACAAAGAAGGCATGGGTACCTAGGAGATTTCTAAATGATGCTTATGAATCAAAGATATGGCTACCAAAAGAGTATGTTTTCCATGTTGTTTAGGTAAAGGTGAAGGAGGCCCCAACAATATGGATAGTAGATAGTGGATGCTCAAGACACATGACCGGGGATGTGAGCAAGTTCACCACTATTAGCTACCTAAGAGAAGGGACGGTCTTCTTTGGGAATAGTGGAAAGTTGAGGATTATTGGTAGGGGTACAATTGAGGTATCTCCCACTATTTCAATTCATAAGGTACTTTTAATCAAAGACATGAAGTTTAATTTATTAAGTGTAAGTCAATTATGTGATGTCGGTTTTCAAGTAGAATTTCATGCTAGAAAATGTATCATTAGACATAATGAATCAAATGCTATCATATTAGAAGGGATTAGAGAGGCAAATCTATATTACCTTGATCTATCTTATGCTACTAACAATGTTGTTAAGTGTCTCATATCTAAAGAAGAAGAAGGGTGGTTGTGGCACCGGAGACTTGGACATGTCAACATGAGGAGTATTGCAAGGGTGGCCAAGGAAGAGTTGGTGAAGGGGCTTCCAATGATTAAGTATGAGAAGAACAAGTTGTGTGATGCATGCCAAGAGGGTAAGCAATCAAAAGCATCACACAAAGGTAAAACTCTAATCACCACTTCCTTACCTTTAGAACTTTTGCATATAGACTTGTTTGATTGCCATAGTACCCCCTCACTTGTAGGGAGTAAGTATTGCCTAGTGATAGTAGATGACTTTTCTAGGTTTACTTGGGTCTATTTCTTGAAACATAAGGATGATACCCTAGAGATCTTCATAGGCTTTAGTAAGAGGGTAGAAAATGAAAAACATATCAAAATAAATCGAATTAGGAGTGACCATGGTGGGGAGTTCCAAAACACTAGTTTCATATAATTTTGTGTTGAAAATGGGTACAAGCATGAGTTTTCATTCCCAAGGACTCCTCAACAAAATGGGGTAGTTGAGAGGAGAAACCGAGTCCTATAAGAAGCTGCTAGGACTATGCTTAATGCATATTCTCTTCCTAGCTATTTCTGGGCCGAAGCGGTTAACACCGCGTGCTATATTCAAAACTGGGTCTTGGTACATAGGTTTTTAGGAAAAACACCTTTTGAACTTTGGAATGGAAGGGTACCTCAAGTCCACTACTTTAGGGTCTTTGGATGTAAAGTCTACATCTTAAACACTAAAGATGACCTAAGGAAATTTGAGTCAAAAGCCGATGAAGGGATTCTAGTAGGGTACTCATCAAATAGTAGAGGTTATAGAGTGTATAACAAAAGGACAAAGGTGATTGAGGAGTCCTCGAATGTTAAATTTGATGAAACAAGTAGTACCTACCCTAGGAAGGCCTCAATTGATAAAGATATAGAAGAGGTCCAACCCCTTGCCCAAAGAATTCAAGACCTACATTTGGAGGGCAATGATCAAGGGGGAGTAAGAAATACCCTAGAGGATGAGGAAGAAGGAGTAAATGAACCTACAACCTCTAGACCCTTGAGACATCACCATGATCACCCTATTGACCAAATTGTGGGTGATGTCACTCAAGGAGTAAGGACTAGGTCCTATTTTAGGGACCAAACTAGTCAAATAGCTCTAATCTCCCAATTAGAACCCAAGACCATTGATGAAGCATTGGGAGATGCTGATTGGGTCTTAGCTATGCAAGAAGAGCTAAATCAATTTGAGAGGAGTGAAGTTTGGGAGTTAGTTCCTAGGCCAAATGATTGTACTATTGTAACCACTAGATGGGTTTTTAGGAACAAACTAGATGACCAAGGTAAAATAACTAGGAACAAGGCTAGATTGGTAGCTAAGTGGTTTAACCAAGTTGAGGGACTAGATTATGATGAGACCTATGCTCCCATAGCGAGGATAGAATCAATTAGAATTCTACTAGCCTATGCCGCTCACATGGGTTTCACACTCCACCAAATTGATGTGAAGTCGGCATTCCTTAATGGGATCATTAAGGAAGAGGTATATGTAGAACAATCCCCCGGGTTTGAGGACCCTAATGTTGGATCCCGGATGGCTAGAGAGGGGGGGTGAATATAGCCAAACACTTTGACCTTTGGCACTTATCAAATTTCTGCACTCAACCTTATCAGTAGCACAGCGGAAGAAACAAAGAAAACAAGGCAGTGCAGAAAATAAAGACAGAAAATGAAGACAAACAAACACAACTAGCAAGATCGCTAACAAGGAGGGTTTACAAGGTTCGGGGATAACTTGTCCCTACTCCTTGGCGTGCCCTTAAGGTGGGCGATCCCTTCGTCGGCAGATCAAGCCCCAGTTATCACCGGATAGAAAGCAACCTCCTTCTCGGTGGAAAAACCTCTCCACAGCGTTTTAATCACAGATATATGTTTAAGCACAATGAAACAACAAGAAAGATCTTACTTAGCACTTAGCAAAGACAAGAACACAGCAAGCTCCCTCAGAGCTCCACCCAGCGACGATCTCACGCAAGAGCCCTCTCCTCGTGTCTTCTCGCTGTTGGACTCGGAGCTTCTTGTTCTCTCCTTCAAGCGCTCAAGTAATGAATGGTCGCTTCACAGATTGTAGTTGCTTGCACAAGATGATGGAACTTCAGAACACACAAGCAAGATGTGGAGAACACAAAGGCGCCGCAAGAACTCAGTTCAGCGAACTCAAGAACTCTTTCGAACACCCTGCTTCAACGAAGCTTTCTTCCGCCCTTTTGTTTCTCCACTCAGCACCAGGTGACAGCATCTCCTGCAGCCTCCAGCTGCTTCCCTGCCAACGCCAGCTACCACTGAGCCCTCCCTGGACTTCCTGAGCTCCCCTCAGCCAAGCTCCAGTCGGCAGCTCCAGTCTGCAGCTCCAGCCGTTGCAACCTGAGATGGAAACGGACAAACCTGCTCCAAGGAAAGCCTCCATTGACTTCTCCTTGAGTGTTTGAATCCTTCCCTGTCACCTGCAGCTTAATCAGAGTGTTAGAGCAGCATATCAAACAGCAAATCATATATCAGATGTTAAGCGCAGAGAATCGGATACGTTCAGACGCGATCAGAGCATCTGACAGTGCATTTTGAATTAAAGTGATCGGTCACCAGACCGATCAGAGAGCCTCCTGATCGATCACCAGACCGATCAGGCTGGGTCCAGACCGATCAGGCTCCATCCTGATCGGTCCCCAACGCTCAATTAGAAATCACGATTTCTTTGGGACTCTCCTGGATCGATCACCAGACCGATCCCAGGTTGTGGATCGATCACCCGTCTGATCCACCCCTTTATCGGGCGATTTCTGAGCTCCGCAATCCAGACCTCCTGATCGATCACCGGACTGATCAGAAAACATCCTGATCGGTCACCAGACCTATCAGGTCATGACCAGACCGATCAGGCTCCGTCCTAATCGATCATAGAGAGGAACCTGCGATGCTGGATCGTTCTCCAGAACTATCTGCACAGTGATCCTGATCGGTCACCAGACCGATCAGGAGCAGTTCAGCAAGGGAACTCAACCTCACTGTTTGCTCCCTGATCGGTCACCAGACCGATCAGGAGCAAAGCAGTGGGTGAAACGCATACTCCCTGATCGATCACCAGACCGATCAGTCATCGCTGGATCGGCCACCAGACCGATCCACGAAGGAGCACCGTGCCAACTCCTTGATCGGTCACCAGACCGATCCAGGGGCTCCAACCTAGCCCTCCAAGCTAGGGTTTCATCCACCTTAGCCCTCCAAGCTAAGGATTTTTCACCTAACCCTCCAAGTTGGGAATTTGCACCTAACCCTCCAAGTTAGGACTTTTCACCTAGCCCTCCAAGCTAGGACTTTTCACCCAACTCTTCCGGATTAGGACTTTCCAAACCTAGCCCTCCAAGCTAGAACCTAACCCTCCAAGCTAGGACTTTTTCACCTAACTCTCCATGATGGGACTTTTCACCTAAACCTCCAAGTTAGGACTTTTCACCTAGCCCTCTAAGCTAGGACTTTTCACCCACCTCTTCCGAATTAGGACTTTTCACACACCTAGCCCTCCAAGCTAGGATTTTCCATACCATGCCTGATCCCCGACCTGGACTTAATCATAGTCATCATAATCAACCTAAACTAAAATCGATGTCAACACCAAAACAACAATCAGGGTCAGACTGCATCAACAATCTCCCCCTTTTTGTTGTTTGACAATCCGATTTTAAGTTTAGGGATTCTCAATCAATTTCTCAACTTCCAGAATCATAGGGGAATCAAGATCCTCCCCCTACAATATAATCATCCTAAACTTAACCAACCAACACTCTCCCCCTTTGTCGAACACCGAAAAGGGGTCTAGAAGGGTTGTTAAGTCTAAACCATACTCCCCCTCAACCCTAGGGGTATCCCAAAACAACAAAGATTTGATTGATTTTTGATAAGCATATGAATACATATGACAAACAGATATAGGCATGGCAAAACAAGCATATGTATCATATGATCGTGGCATCATAAGCATGAACATAGCTATGTATCAAATATGCAGATAGTACAGCATAGCATCAACCATAAGCATACGCAAGTAAAATAGACATGCAAGGCAAATTCAGAAAAGTCAAGTCATAAAACATCCAGCCAAATATCAAGATGCAAGACACATGCATCAAAAGCAAAATACGTGCGGCTCAGGGCCACAACTGACAAGTCATAGGGCATACAGCCCAAAAGTCACACAACCAAATAGTCAGAAATTATCAAACATGAGTATAGAGCAGTCAATCGTCAACTGGATCATCGTCTGAATCATCGATGCATATGATATCCCCTGGTGAAGTTCCACTGGGGGACGCACCATCCGGAAATGTATGATGATACCACTCCTCATACCATCTGTCCTGTAATGAGCTGACCTCAGAGATGTTGGATGATAGAGCATCTAGACGGCGATCAAAAGACTGAAATTCTGAGCGGACCTCCTATCGCCAGAGCTTAGAGATATGCAATTTGTGATTATCTTGAAAAGGATATAGTCAACTGGAGCAAGTCGTAGGGCTGCAAAGGTAGGAAAATCAGGACCCAACTCATCAAGCCCGGCGGGGCGAGGATGACCAAAGAAATGCTGATAGATGGAGTCGGGGGTAACATCTGACAAAGGTGCTAATAATGGATCAGGAAGCTCAGGGTAGATTGAATACAGATTCGGTGATCGTCGACCACCCAAATACTCTGCCAAGATCTCATAAGAGAAATCAAGGTTCCTCTTGGCGACTCGAGTGGTGAACTCGAAGCCTCCTTGAGGTCCCTGCTGAAGATTGTTATAGAACTCTGAGACTAGGTCGTAATTGATGGTCCGTTCCAAGGAAAGAAGGAAGCCCATGTTGTAAAACATGACTATTTCCATGATCGACGGACAATGTTCAGTCAGAAAAGGGATATCAATGGATCGACAGGATAGTAATTTGAAGGTCCTCGATTGGAAGGCCTGTTCACAGGCCGCATTTGGAAACCGAGAGCTTGAAGAAGGCTGTGGCCTTCTGGAAGGTGCAGATGAAGAAGGGGTTTTCCCCCTCGAACTGCCCTCAGCAGCTTCCTTGCCCTTGGAAGATTTTCTAAAGAATTGAATTGAGTGAATTGATCATACACATAGTTTGAATCAATTAGGCAATGTTGACACGAGCATAGGTTGAATCAAAAATTCAAGAGTTGATCATACAAAGAGTAATCATAAGGTAGACATTAGATCAAAAAGGAGGACAATAATGAGGTGAAAGAGAGATTTGAACATAATCATAAGATGAAGCATGGAGAGAAAGGTCACAGCCAACACAAGAAGGTCACGACACAACACAAAACATGGTTAGGCTCAAAACATAATCTATGAACTGATTTGCAAGAGAAACTAAGCCAAAAACTCACTTTGGTGCCATTGGTAAAGTTCTTGAAGATTGGAAGAATCGGCTTGCGCAAGGGAAACCTTCGGCGCAAGGGCCCCTCAGCAAGAGAGAACGTCGCAGGACGCAGGAAGAAGACAGAGCTCGGAAGAGCCCTCTTAGAACCGCACGCGCACACTCACGATAGGAAGACGAAGGCACTGGGGAAGCTCTCGCACGAAGTGAAGGTCGCGCAAGTGGGAGGTTTCGGTGCTAGGGTTCGGCAACGAAAGGTTTCGAAGGAATTAATCGGTTGGTGGATCGGTCCACCAACCACAATTTAATGCTTTTGAATGGATCACCGTTCGATCTGATAGCGCCCAGACCAATCAGGCTTTAGCCTAATCAGACTAACCTGGGCTTGATCGGTCGGGTGACCGATCAGGATCTCTCCTGATCGATCGGCTGATCGATCAGGACACGAACAGTAGGATTTGGAGGGAAACCTGTGAGCCCCCTGATCGGTCTGTGGACCGATCACCATAGGGTGCCAGATCGGTCTGGGGACCGATCCAGGCTAGCTCAGTAAGTTTGGTCAAGATTTCGTAAAGTCACTACTGCCCCTCCGATCGGTCTGTGGACCGATCGTTACAGGATGGAGCCAGATCGGTCCGGGGACCGATCAACCCTACTCCTGATCGGTCCAATGACCGATCAGGGTTCCTGAACCCTTCAAATACGATCTGAAACTTTCAGTTTTAGATTGTTACACGATTTCCATAGGGATTTGGTGAAGGATACCGATCTTGGAAGCCGTCCCTTGTCTATAATTAATCCCCAATCAAGGATCAAAGGTCCTTAGGGTTTGAACAAGTCACTTTGCTCCACCAAAGTGGAGTCAAACTCAAACAACAATCATTCAAACAATTTGTGCCAAATCCAAGGTTCCAATCAAGGAAACTTGATTGGAATGTCCAAGTATGATCATGGAGCCAAATACACATATGTTATGCATTGGTTTTCCCCATACTTGGTCACCGAAGTGATTATTATCTCGTCAACTTAATTTCTCAATGGATGCATTGACATTTTGAGAAATTGAGTTGATCCTAACATCTCATCCCATTTCTAGCAAACAAAAATGTTTTGGTAAACCTTATAGTTTGTGTGAGATGTCCCCAAAGTTACCCAATTGTTTCCCAATAATTTGAAATAATCATGAAGGGTTTTGTATGCATTTAGGAAAACTATGAAGCACGACACATTCCCAACTCCCGTCTTAGGAAACTAAATTCATTTTCGGGGAGTGGTTTAGTGAAAATGTCAGCTAGGTTTGATTTTGACTCTATATGTGAGAGGACAATATCTCCCCTAGCTACATGATCTCTAATGAAGTGGTGACGCACTTCAATATGTTTAGTCCTAGAGTGATGGACTGGATTTTTGGTTAGGTTAATTGTGCTAATGTTATCACATAACACTTGCACACCCTTGTAACTCAATCCATAGTCCTCTAAAGTATGTATCATCTATAACAATTGCGATACACTCTCTCCCATGGCGATGTATTCTGCCTCGGTCTTGGAGAGAGCAACACAATGTTGCTTCCGACTTGACCAACTCACTAAGGACGAACCTAAGAATTGGCAACCCCCACTTGTGCTCTTCCGGTCCAACTTACATCCAGCGTAGTCAAAATCCGTATAGCCAATTAAATCAAATGATTCGGTATGGGGTACCATAGACCGACTCCAATTGTGCCTTTGAGATATCTCAAAATTCGCTTAACAGCGATCAAATGAGATTCCTTGGCACACACTTGATACCTAGCGCACATACCCACAGCAAATAGGATATCCGGTCGACTAGCTGTGAGGTATAACAAACTACCTATCATGCTTCGATATGTCTAATCTTGTATTTGTAGTCATGGGAGTGGTTACCTCTTTTGAATCACTCATGTTAAATTTTCGAAGCATTTCTTGTGTATACTTTGATTGGTGCACATGGATACCATCGCGAGTTTGCTTGATTTCAAGTCCAAGGAAGAAAGTCAACTCTCCCACTAGACTCATTTCAAATTCACTCTCCATGTGTCCAATGAACTCATTTAAATAGCCCTTATTGTTTGAGCCATAAATTATGTCATCGACATATACTTGGGCTACAAAAATATTGTCACCATCTCTTCGTAGAAATAGTGTAGGGTATATTTGGCCTCTAATGAAGCCCTTCTCAATTAGGAATGTCGACAACCGCTCATACCAAGCCCGGGGTGCTTGTTTAAGACCATTAAGTGCCTTTTTGAGCTTGAACACGTGGTTTGGAAATTCGGAATTCTCAAACCCCGGTGGTTGTTCGACGTAGACTCTTCTCTTATTAGACCATTTAGAAAGGCCGATTTGACATCCATTTGGTATAATTTGAAGCCTCGATGTGCTGCAAACACTAGCATCAATCGAATGGATTCTAATCGTGCCACAGGAGCATAGGTCTCATTATAATCAAGGCCTTCAACTTGACTATAGCCCTTGGCTACCAAGCGTGCCTTGTTTCTAATGATTTCTCCCTTATGGTTCAATTTGTTTTTGAAGACCCATTTGGTGCCAATGATGGTGGTCTTCTTAGGTCTAGGGACTAAGTCTCAAACTTGACTCCTTTCGAATTGACCTAGTTCATCTTGCATTGCAATAATCCAATCGGGATCATTTAATGCTTCATCAATTTTTCTAGGTTCAATTTCGGAAATTAGGGCAACTTCATTAGCCTCATTCCGGAAGAATGATCTAGTTCTAACCCCATGATGGATGTCTCCAACAATCTGGTCTTGGGGATGACTAGAGGCTAACCTAGTTTGCCTTGGTGTTGGTGGTGCTTCGTGAATGGGCTCACTAGACACAAGTTCAGCCTCAGGATCCGGCTGATCTATGGATTGTCTAGGCTCACCGTCATCGGATTCATCACCATCAACAACATTTGGACTTTCGTTCAAACTTAGTCTCCTAAGTTCGAATTGGACTTCATCTTCTGGTTGACCATTGACTTTTGGAATTTTCTTCAAAGACAACATCAGAAGACTCTTCAACTAATCTAGACTTCTTATTGTAGACTCGGTAGTCTTTGCTAACGAGGGAATACCCGACTAGTATCCCTTCATCAGCCTTTGCCGTGAACTTTCCAAGGTGGTCCTTGGTGTTTAGGATGAACACCTTACAACCAAACACCCTAAGGTGTTTAACCGTAGGTGGTTTCCCAAACCAAAGTTCATGGGGAGTCTTTCCTAAAAACCTATGAATGAGGACCCGGTTTTCCACATAGCAAGCTGTATTTACCACTTCGGTCCATAAGTAACTCGAGAGTAAGTACTCATTAAGCATGCTTCGTGCAGCCTCTTGTAGAACACAGTTCTTCCTCTCTACAACACCATTTTGTTGTGGTGTTCTAGGAGTAGAGAACTCATGTCTATACCCTCTATCTTGACAAAATTTTAAAAACCTTTGATTTTGAAATTCACCTCCATGATCACTTCTAATTGTCTTAATTGTTAATGATTTCTCATTTTCTACCCTCCTACAAAAAGAAATGAAAACATCTAAGGTTTGGTCCTTATATTTTAAAAAGTAGGTCCATGTATATCTAGTGAAATCATCAATGATCACAAAGTAATATCTACTTCCATTCAATGATATGATAGTACTACAATCAAATAGATCCATGTGGAGTAAATCTAATGCAGTAGAGGTACTTACAGCACTTTTACCTTTATGTGCAGATTTTGTTTGCTTACCCATTTGACATGCATCACAAAGTTTATCTTTCTCATACTTGATGCTTGGTAAGCCACGGACTAACCCCTTATTGGCCAACTTCTGGATGTTCTTCATGTTCACATGTGCTAGCCTCCGGTGCCAAAAAGTGGACTCTTCTTCTTTTGACATGAAACACTTAGCAGAAACATTAGTAGCACTTTTAAATGAAACTTGATAAATATTGTCTACTCTTGCTCCTACTAGTACCGTGTCCAAGGTGTCATGTTGTCTAACTAGACATTGACTTGGTTGAAAATCAATTGTGTAACCCGTGTCACACAATTGACTGACACTTAGGAGATTAAATTTCATCCCCTTGACTAGAAGGACATTTGAAATTCTAAGACATTCGGATATTTGAATGTCTCCTATTCCTATGACCTTAAGACTACCATTGTTACCAAATGAAACATTACCTCTACTTTTCTTGTGAAGTATGGTAAACAATGATCTATCCCCGGTCATGTGGTTGGAGCATCCACTATCAACGAACCAAGTTGATAGATGCTCCCCCTCAATCATAACCTACACAATTCGAAAAATAGAAGTTTTAGGTACCCAAACCTTGGGACCTAAAGTACCAACTAAACAAGACTTAGGCACCCATGCCTTGACCACTTTCTTTTGACCCTTGGGTGTCCTAGATTGTCTCATATCAGTCCTAGACATCAAGGACACGAATGAGGGTTCTTTGGGTCGGTAACCAATACCGACCCTATTGTAGACTGCCCTTTGGGCATTTAAAATCATGTCTAGGGTCTTAGAGCTAGTTGAGAACTTCTCAAGAATATTCTTGAGTCTCTCAACTTCACTCTTCAATGATTTGTTTTCTTCTACTAGCAAGTCATCATGCAAATCATTTACATCCTCAACCTTAGAGGATTTCAATTTTTCAACATCAAGCTTCAATGACTTAATCTCATCCTCTAACAATTCAACATGCAAATCATCAATGTTATCATCCCTAGATAATTTCAATTGATCAATTTCTAATTGCAATGCTTTAACCTTATTTTTTTGACTTCTTAAGCATACTAGTTAAACATGCAATTGCTCTATAACACTTTCTAAGTTCGGGAGAAGTTACCTCTTCATCATCCGAAGATGATGAAGCCGCGTTTGATGAGTTGGAAGATTCATCACTGCTCTCTTGATCTCCCAATGTCATGAGTGTCACATGCCTTGTGCTCTTCTCCTCCTTCTCTTCATCGGATGAGCTTGAGGATGACTCATCCCAAGTGGCCTTCAAGGCCTTCTTCTTCTTCTTGAATTTTTCTTCTTTCTTTTTGGATTTCTCCTCCTTCTTCTTTAGTTTTGGGCATTCATTCTTGAAATGCCCTTTCCTACCACACTCAAAGCAAGAGGCATTAGTCTTATCAAGTTTAGCTTCACTAGAGTTACCTCTACTCTTGAAGCATCGACCCCTTCTCATCATTCTTCTCACAAAGTTTGTCATCTCGAAGGATGAGGAGCCGCTGCCATCTTCTTCGGAATCGGACTCGGATTCGGAAGAGGATGAAGATGAAGAGACCTCCTTCTCCTTCTTCTTCTTATTGGATTGATCCCCTGCAACTAAGGCAATCCCCTTCTCCTTGGGGCCTTTGTTAGCCATTTCATGCAATTCCATTTCACAAAATAAATCATCTAACTTAACAATGGATAAATCCTTGGATACTTTGTAGGCATCCACCATGGATGACCACAAAGCATTCCTTGGAAATGCTTTTAGTACATACCTCACAAGGTCGCGATTCTCGACCTTTTCATCAATCGAATGAAGCCCATTGAGGACTTCCTTGAACCGGCTATGGAGCTCACTTACCGTTTCATTCTCCTTTATGGAGAGATTTTGGAGTTGATTAAGGAACAAGTTCCTCTTGGCGATTCTTGAGTCTCGGGTGCCCTCGTGAAGTACAATGAGCTTGTTCCACAAGTCCTTTGCACTTGTGAAAGGACCAACCTTGATGAGTTGGTCTTTGTTCATGCCACATTGTAGAGTGACAACCGCCTTCGCGTCGGCTTCACTCTTTCGAGTTTGTTTGGCAATCCATCTCCACGACTCAAGTTCTTTACCTTCATCATCCTTCGGAGGGGTGAAGCCCTCCTTCACCGCGAACCAAGTGTGGATATCCATCTTCAAGTAATATTCCATCTTCGATCTCCAGTATTGGAAATTAGCGCCATCGAAGAATGGAGGTCAGGTGGTGGAGAAGCCTTCTCTCAAAGCCATGGATGTAGCTCTCGGTTGTTAATCCGTAAAAACAAAGCCCCAAGCTCTAATACCACTTGTTGGATCCCGGATGGCTAGAGAGGGGGGGTGAATATAGCCAAACACTCTGACCTTTGGCACTTATCAAATTTCTGCACTCAACCTTATCAGTAGCACAGCGGAAGAAACAAAGGAAACAAAGCAGTGCAGAAAACAAAGACAGAAAACGAAGACAAACAAACACAACTAGCAAGATCGCTAACAAGGAGGGTTTACAAGGTTCGGGGATAACTTGCCCCTACTCCTTGGCGTGCCCTTAAGGTGGGCGATCCCTTGATCGTCGGCAGATCAAGCCCCGGTTATCACCGGATAGAAAGCAACCTCCTTCTCGGTGGAGAAACCTCTCCACAGTATTTCAATCACAGATATATGTTTCAGCACAATGAAACAACAAGAAAGATCTTACTTAGCACTTAGCAAAGACAAGAACACAGCAAGCTCCCTCAGAGCTTCACCCAGCGACGATCTCATGCAAGAGCCCTCTCCTCGTGTCTTCTCGCTGTTGGACTCGGAGCTTCTTGTTCTCTCCTTCAAGTGCTCAAGTAATGAATGGTCGCTTCACAGATTGTAGTTGCTTGCACAAGATGATGGAACTTCAGAACACGCAAGCAAGATGTGGAGAACACAAAGGCACAGCAAGAACTCAGTTCAGCGAACTCAAGAACTCTTTCGAACACCCTGCTTCAACGAAGCTTAATTGTTAATGAATTCCAAGTTGTGGTGAGTAGGGATAAGCTGATTTGGATGAGAAATAATACTGAATTTGGTGTTCTGTTCTGTGCCAACCCTTCTGATCGGTCCAGAGATTGGTTAACCACTGTCTGATCGGTTTGAAGATCGGACTGGAGTTCATCTAATCATTCTGGAATGCTTCTGATCGGTCAGCCGACCGATCAGACCCCTCCCTGATCGGACTGGTGACCGATCAGGGCTCGATCAGTAGCCAAAAACTATTTCTGCCTGGATTCTGAAACTGCTCTGCCAAGGTTTTGCTTCTCCTCAATCAATAACACCATCATCTAGCATCTTATTTACATCTTCACATGCAGTAAACTAACCCAACTCTTGGCACTTCATGTTTTTCTTTTCTTTTTCTTCTTCTTCTTTTTTTTCAGCTGCTCTTCTTTTTTTTCTGCAGCCAAATTTCTATCTCTGTTTTTGTCATTTTCACAATCTGCAATTCAAATTCTAGAGCTTCCACTTCTTCACAACTTGGAGTCTTCCATGATAATAGAGTTCTAAGTGCTCCACTTGTACACTTTTAGCTGTTGCAACCCACTTGGCATGCAACTACATTTGTTGATACAATTTCTTCTTCTTTTTTTTTTCTTCTGCCAATTGCCCCTATAACTTTGAAACATCCAATAATAAGAAGGAAATTATATGCTCCATTTTCAATTAACTCTTGCAACCCAAACTTGATACAAACTCCTTCAATTGGCACATTTGCTTATATGTTGCCACATGCCACACTTTATCCTCTATATATTTGATCACATACTAGACTCATTCCCCCACACTTAAACTTTTGTTCGTCTCGGGAAAATGAAAATATATGATGAACATGAAGATTAGGGAAGGAAAATGAAATATAAAGTAAATCATAAACAAAATTGCACAAATGATATGAGAAAGGAAACAAAGTGATTCACCTCTATAAATGTGGTCCAATCATAGAAATATAGTTTTGAAAGAACCTAAGCAAGTTCTAGAGTATAATCACATGTGTGTATCACAAATATTAGGCCAAGTCCTCACTAGGTAAAAAGAATTCATCTCAAGTCATCAATCTAGAGTCCATAACTAAGAAGTACTCAAGCATCCAAGAATTTTCATCCATTGGCTCAAATCCTAAGTTTTAACAACCAAATTTAATTTGCTTTCAAATGACTCTAAATTGATATAAGAAAAACCTAGATGGATACATTTATTCCTAGTCATACAAGAAATAAAGTGCCAAGAAAACTAACATGGTATCTACAATGAATCTTTATTTTCTCTATACTACCCAAACATTTATTTGCAAGAACTCATTTTAAAAGGAAATTTTACTTCTAGAAAATATAAAAATGAAACATGCAATGAAATAAAATGCAAGAAGGAACAAACTCCCCTTTATTTCTGGCGGTCGAAGTCGATCAAGAAATTGATAGGATCGATGGCTCGGCTTTTCTCTACAAGATGATTAGCACAATACAAGATATAGAATAAAATCAATGCTAACTCACAGTGTTTTACTTGGTATCCACCCCTAAGGGTGACTAATTCAAGGATCTGCACGAGTTCACCACCTCCACTATGAAACCCTCCTTCAAGGTGGAGAAAACCTTTACAATCTTGTGCTCTTCCTCTTTACAAGATGCAAGTAATTTGTAACAACCCGGAAAATTTTCTTAATATTTTCTTTTAGATAATTTTCCGAGAGGCCTAGAGATATTGGTACGAACCTTAGGCTAGAAATCCATGATTTTCTCATTTAAATTGAGAAACTAAGTACTAATAGGCCTTATATGGGCTTTCTAGTACCATGGTTATTAGTAGATTTTAGGTAAAAGTTAATATAAATATAAATGGGTTTTAATGAGGAATATTAGCATGATTATGGGTGAATTTTAAGGGAATTTTGAAATAATAAAAAAAATAAAATAAAATAAAAATAAAGTGCATGCACCAAGGATTGAACCTTGGACCTCTTGTACTACCATGCATACACTAACCAATTCACCTAGCAAGGGAGTGCTATGAGGGAATGAAGTGGATTTTTGTTAAGACTAAAGGAAGTGAAGAGTCACATGAGAGAAGGCACCATGTCTCTTCACTTACCCCTCTTCATGGTGTTTAAATGAGAAATAACTTAACAATTAAGATTCATTCTTTTCTCTTCATCCACCAAGCCACTCCTCTTCTTCCTCTTTCCCTTCTAGCTGAAACCTATAGGAAGGTTTTTCCCTTGGGAAAAGCTCACAAGAAGGCCTCTCCTTCAAGATCCAAGGTTTTTGTTCAAGGTGACAAAGGCTAGAGGTGGTAAAAAGGCAACAAGGTCTTCATCCTTCTCCCAAATCTAAGGTCTATAACCAAGATAATCTAAGGTAAGACTCCCTCACCTGTGGTATAATAGTTCTCTTTGATATTTATCATAATATGAAGTTTGGTTTGGATTTGATGTTGAGAAAACCATGATTTGGACCCCTAAGACATTCGGCCACCATAGGTTTTGGGTCCAAGATGATGTTTAAAATTTCACTAATGCTTTCTAATGTTTTCCCATGATGAATATAGGTTAAAATATGATTTGGAGAATTTTTGGAGTACCCTAGTACCCTTTAGGGTTCGGCCAACACCATGAATCCATGGTTAGGGTTGGATCT
The DNA here is from genome assembly GCA_024364735.1 of Boesenbergia rotunda. Classification (NCBI taxonomy): domain Eukaryota; kingdom Viridiplantae; phylum Streptophyta; class Magnoliopsida; order Zingiberales; family Zingiberaceae; genus Boesenbergia; species Boesenbergia rotunda. Next base: position 156,246 of record JAGFNQ010002707.1, read on the forward strand.
AAACCTTCAAGTATGTATCTTGTGTATCTTCATGATACAAGAGAGGTTGAGGGTGATTTATGTGAATTTTCACAAGGCTTTATAACCCTAAAGGTTTCGGCCAAGAAGGGTCCTAGGGCAAGGAGTTAAGGTTTGCTTCAAGTATGGGTTCCAAAGGCCCCTATGGTATGGTATGGTTGGTGTTTAATGTTTGATTGGGAATTTTATGGAATTTTTCCATGCACCCATGGCCTTGTAAGGTTTCGGCCAACCCTAAGAAGTAGGGCTAAAGGTTAGGGTTAACCCTAATCATGAGCTCTAATGGCTTCCTATGGCCTTATAGGTAATGTATGGTTGTTTCTTTACCTTATGCTACCTTACATGTTATTTGAATGATGGAACCCTTCCTTGCAAGTTTCGGCCAAGCAATGTAAATAGGGTGGTTTAGGTGGAGTTTAGGGTTTGAAGGATGATGGTTTATGGCTCATTATGATG
>JAGFNQ010002707.1:157501-222840 GCA_024364735.1 Boesenbergia rotunda
CACGAGTGAGCCTCAAATTTAGATATTTATAAAACTGAAAACCCTTGGCTAACAAAATAGAAATGTAGTAGATGGGCCTCAGGTCGTATTTTTCCAAGGACTAGTTGAATGAATGTTTAACTCAAGCTTGCAAGTTATTTGTCGTTTGATGATTTGGGTTTTCTAATAAAATGAGGGTTTGTTTGCAACAAGGAATGACAATATGAAATAGAAATTGCAGAACGAAATGGGCTTAACTAAGCAAGGTAATGAATTAAGATGTTGCACGAACTAAACTTAAAGAATATAATGAGATGAGCAACTAAACAATTAAAGCTAAACTATAGAATTGAACTTAAGGAGCTAATTGTAGGTAATAAATTGCAGAGAATTAATTGCATGGAAGTAATTGCAAATTAAAGAAAGCTAGAGCAAAACTTGGCTTAAGCACTTGGCTTGAAGTGTAATGGAAACAATTAGAACAACTTGAAGAAAATAAATGCTTGGAACAAAATTACCCTAAATTAAACATCAAATCAAGTTTATCATCAAGTCTTCCCTTTGCCGTCACACAAAGTTTGAGCAAGAAACCCTCTAAACTCAAAAACCATCGAAGACAAGCTTCCTAGCTCAGCTTGCTCTGTTCTGCCCTTCCTGATTGGTCAACCGACCGATCAGGTCCTCTTCTGATCGGTCATGGGACCGATCAGAGAACCCTCTGTCGGGTCACGAGATCGGTCAGTAGCTGAAGTGTTCCCCGATCACTCCCTTCTCGATTGACTGATTAGCGATCGACCTCAGCAACTATCAGAGCACCTTCGAGAACCCCTCTATGTTGCTTCGACAGCTTAGGACGACTGAAACCAGCAGTCAACAAGGTGTGATCGGCAGGAATGGAACTCCGGCGAAACCCTCACCAGTTCCTCCCAACTGTGAGAATCTGATTAGCGAAAACTGAATAGAAATCTTACCGTAATGATCCAAAACCTTGATGAGAAACAGATCTGATGTGGCTGCCCAGATCGGAAACGAAAACTAGGAACAAAAATGAAGAACAGCTGAAGAAATTGGAGAACTCTGCTCTGCGATTCGCGACGACCCCGAAGAGGAAGAGAGAATTCTGATTTAAACTTATTCCTTTTGAAATTGAAAGGCTGAGATCCTTTTCGCTCCATCCAATGGTCAGATCTTCTCAGATTTGAACCAAACTTCCAGATCTTGATCTATGGCACTGATCTACTCCTCCTTGATCAGGATCAATCAGATCTGCGGTGGATGGCTCAGATCTTCCCTTCTTTTGAATGGATGGTCTAGATCCTCTTGAGCTTGATCCAACAGTCAAATTGCTTCTGATTTGGATGAAATTTTCAGATCTTGATCAGCAGTCATGATTGACTCTCTCTTGAACTCGGATTAATCAGCAGTTGACCGATGGTTCAGATCTAGCCGTTTCTTGATCGGACAACTCATATTAATCCAAGCTTGATCACTTTGATCCGGATCCAATTTTGACTCAAGTTTGACCCAAATCTGATCTAGGTCCATGATCATCTAAAGCCTACAAAATTGGATTCACAATTAATGCCAAAAATATCTCAAATATAGAAAGATTTGAATCAAAAGCCAAAATCTAAAGAATTCATGAAATCTAATGTAAATGCAAACTTAAGCATATAAAAGTGGATCAAAACACGGATTTGAGAGCCTAAATTTATCAACAACTTGGTAGTTATCAACGCCCGACCAATAGCTGATTAAACCCTACTGCCTCTTGGTGTGTGGCTTGGCCTCGGAGCTGTACACGCCCGACCAAGAGCTGATTAAACCCTACAGCTTCTCGGTGTGTATGCTTGGCCTCGGAGCTGTACACGCCCAGCCAAGAGCTGATTAAACCCTAGCTACTGGCCAATATGTTTCGTCATAATCAATTCCTTGTTTCTGACGATATCCTTTTGCCACTAATCTAGCCTTAAAGGTAAAAATATTACCTTCCATGTCGGTTTTCTTCTTGAAAACCCACTTGCACCCTATAGGCTTAATCCCTTCAGGTGGGTTAACCAAGTCCCATACTTGATTTTTGTACATGGAATCCATTTCTGACTTCATGGCTTCAAGCCACTTATCCCTTTCTAAATTTTTCAGAACATCTTCATAACTGATAGTTTCGTCATTGTTAATGAGTAACATGTTGTTCGATTCACTTATGAGAAATCCGTATCTCTCTAGAATATTGCGTGTCCTATTAGACCTACGAAGAAGTGGTGTCATTTTAGGTTCAACTGATAGCTCATCATTATGAGTTATTGGTTGTGGGTCTAGACTAGGTGTCTCTGTAATGTCTATTGGAGTTTCTTGAACTTCTTCAAGTTCAATGCTACTCCCACTGTTTTCTTGTAAAAGAAATTCTTTTTCTAGAAATACAGCATGTCTTGAAACAAACACCTTTTGTTCCAAGGGATGATAGAATTGGTAACCTTTCGTTTCCTTAGGGTATCAATAAATAGACATTTATCAGACTTAGCATCCAATTTGTCTGATACAGTCCGCTTTACATAAGCAGGACAACCCCATATTTTTAGGTGAGATAGATGAGGTTTCTTACTATTCCACGTCTCATATGGAGTAGTAGAGACTACCTTGGTCGGGACTCTGTTTAGTAAGTAAACAGTTGTCTTAAGCGCATAGCCCCAAAAGGATTTTGGAAGAGTTGCATGATTCATCATAGATCTAACCATGTCCATCAAGGTTCGGTTACGCCTCTCAGATACACCATTATGCTATGGTGTATATGGCAGAGTCCATTGAGACAATATCCATTGAAACTCTTGACTTAAGTATTCACCACCCCGATCGAATCGAAGTATCTTAATACATTTGCCAAGCTATTTCTCTACTTCACTTCTGAACTCTTTGAATTTCTCAAAAGCTTCAGATTTGTGTTTCATTAAGAACACATACCTGAATCGTGAGTGATCATCGATAAAGGTAATGAAGTAGCTATAGCCTCCTTGTGCAAGAGTTGACAATGGTTCACATACATCAGTATGTATTAGACCAAGCAATTCTCCCACTGGTTTACCTTTTTTGGAAAAGGGTAATTTGGTCATCTTGCCTTTTAAGCATGATTCGCATGTATCAAATGAACCAGGTTCAATTGATTCCAGAATTCCACATTGGTGTAATTTGATCATGCGTTTCTTGCTTATATGGCCAAGACAACAATGTCACGTATAGGAGTCTATTTGATTATCTATTTGAGTACGTTTGTTGCTAACTTCGATATTGGAAACGTCACCGGATAAATCTAACATGTAGATATCATTGCATAAAGTTCCGGTCCCATAAAGAACACTATTTAAAGTTATGTAACATCAATTGTTTCTAAAAGTTAAATGGTAACCCTTTTCATTCAAGCATGAAATAGATACAATGTTCTTTATTAACGAAGGAACAAAATAACAATTATCTAATTTTAAGACAAGTCCAGTAGGGAGCTTTAGCAAATATGTTCCGATGGCAACAGCAGCAATCTTTGTTCCATTTCCAACTCACAAATTCGCTTCTCCCTTGACGAGTCTTCTTCTATTCCTTAGCCCCTGTATGTCATTACATATATGTGAGCTACACCCAGTATCAAGTACCCAGGTGTACGAGGAAATAGAGTGACATTCAATAACGAAGATGCCTGAAGAGGATGGGGCATCGGATGCCTTCTTCTTCAAGGACTCAAGATAAACCTTGCAGTTTCTTCGCCAGTGGCCCTCCTTGCCGCAGTGATGGCAAGTGCCTTTTGGTGCCTTTTCAATCCTTTTGGCCTTAGTTAACTTATTGTTGTCCAAAATGGAATGCAAATTCAGAGAAGACATGATCAGGTGATTATCCTAGAAATACAAATTGAGGTTATGTGATGAGAATGATAAAGAATGCATCAATATACATTAATTAAATCCTATTTATTTTTTCAATTGAACAACCCTTTTTATCAATTTGGGAGATCGTAGGAACATCTCCAAATAGGTTGATATCTAACCATAGATAAGAACAACCATGGCTGGAGTCCATCAAGTTATTCTTAGCTATGAAGGTATGTAATTATACTGATTACATATTACACATATGTAACTATCACATTATGCTATCAACTAATTGAATGTTTGCATATATCATTGGGTTGTTAATGTTGGATCGAGAGAAACAATAGAGGGGGGGGGGTGAATATCGAAAAATGCTTTTCGGATAGATAATAGAGCAAGTACGCAGCGGAATCAAAACAATCACGAACACAGGTAGTTTTACTTGGTTTGGAGCCTAGGTCGACTCCTACTCCAAGGCCCACGGTCGTTGATCATTTTCTGCGGGCAATTCTATAAGTTCGCAAATCAGTTTACAAGATTGAATTTACAAGTATGGTAAAATAAAATTTTTAAAAGAAACTCTTCTTTTACCGACGTCCGATGTAGGATGTTTTTTCGGAGCAGTGGGACGTCGTCGGCGCTTGAGTCTTGAGTCGGAAGGTTTCCGGAGCAGGGCGCGGGAGCAGAAGAGCGTGTATTGCGTTGAATGAATTGTTGTGTTGAAGCCTTGGTTCGAGGGTCCTTTTATAGCACCTGGGGGAGCCCGGATCGTCGGGGGCGCCCCCAATAGCACCTGGGGGTGCCTGGATCGTCGGGGGTGCCCCCCACGTGTCAGTCGATCCACTTCCTACTCGGTCAGCTCTGATCCCTTAAAACTCGGGATCAAGCTTTGACGGGGGCGCCCGAAACGCTGGGGGCGCCCAGGTTGACGGGGTCTCCTTCTTATCCGTTGGCTTCGAGGGGATCTGTTCTGTCAGCTTCACCTGGGGGCGCCCGGGAGCAGTGGGGGCGCTCGGGAGCACCGGGGCGCCCTAACCAATAGCTGCAGAAATAGTTCTTTTACTTTGACTATTTTGTGTTCACCTTGGGGGCGCCCGGGACACTCTGGGCGCCCTACTCAGCCTTTACCTCACTCTTTTGAGGCTCTTTGAGCTGCAGACACTCGTTCCTTTGGTCTTGCATCCAGGGTTAGTCCAAAACAATATAAAATAATAAGATGTTAGTTTATACAGCCTTAGCTGTCTTGGTTCTGACTTTGGTCTCCAAAATGGAGCCCTAGGTCGAACCGACGCCTACTGTTCCCTCGACGGGGAACGCGTCCTCACCTACTCCTCTCGGGAGAATGTACCTGATGCCAACCGGCTCCTCCGGTTGGACGTTTGCCCAGCGGTCCTTTGCCAGGTGCCTAGCTATCCTTCGCCAGGTCTTCTGTACCAAGCCGTCCTTCGCCTGGTGCCTAGCAGTCCTTCGCTAGGTCATTGTCTCCTGGCATTCCTTTGCTAGGTGCCTAGCAGTCCTTCGCTAGGGCTTTGTATCCTGACATTCCTTCGCCAGGTGCCTAGCAGTCCTTCGCTAGGGCTTTGTATCCTGGCATTCCTTCGCCAGGTGCCTAGCAGCCCTTCGCTAGGACTTTGTTTCCTGGCAGCCCTTCGCCAGGTGCCTAGCAGCCCTTCGCTAGGGCTTTGTTTCCTTGCAGCCCTTCGCCAGGTGCCTAGCAGCCCTTCGCTAGGGCTTTGTTTCCTGGCAGCCCTTCGCCAGGTGCCTAGCAGCCCTTCGCTAGGACTTTCCTGCACACTTGAGTAACATTATTAGATCACAAATAAACTTAACTTTGAATCCTTTGCCAATATCAAAACAAGGTTCGATATGGTGCTTCCTGCACGAACAGTTAACTCATTAACAAGTATGCAACAATATACATAGCACCCAACTGCACCTCTCTTTACATCGACCTTAGCTGTGGCATAACAAATCGATGCTCCAAGCTTAAGGCTGACCCATTAATCAAGAAATAGTTTTAATATGGTTGGAGCTCATTCAACCGTTTAGTCAGGCTTGGATGTGTCCAACAACCAAAATTAAGGATTGACCTCTGACTGTAACTATATTAATCATAAACTAATTCCATGGTTTGAACATGTTGAGGTTCAAGCCGGGCATAGATGTGTCCATTAACCCAAACGAGAAACAAAACTCCGGTTCTAATCATATTAATGGAAGGTGTTGGCCTTAATATTTTGTAAGGGGTTTTGGGTCTCATCTTTTTCTTTTAAGCACATTCATGACATATATGTACTAACGATTTCCTTAATAAAGTATGTATGTGACTTAATTTATCAAGTCTCATTAATTGAATTAGGAACCGGATTTCCTAATTCTAATTTCATACTTTATTCAAGGAATTGTTTCGGGAAACAATTTCCTAAATTATCATAATCAATTTCGGAAATAATATATTTAAGACTTTGATTTCTCTAAATCAAATCTTATTAAATTAAGAGACAGATTCCCTTAATTCAACCACATATTATTTTCATGAAAATCTTATTTAAGGAAATATACTCTATAGGAAACAATTTTCCTAATTAATTTTGGAGGCAATAATATGTAAGAGCATCACCTCATAAATCAAATAAGGAAATTATCATTTGAGAATCACCTCAAAATTTCTAAGATTTGATCACATATTTTATTTATGGAAAATTAATATCAATAACATAATTTGGACGGCTCCCCGATGCTCAATCCAAAATAAGAATTTATTGATAATATAATTTGGACGGCTCCCCGAGGCTCAATCCAAATTAAACATTTGACAGTTTAAATTCAATTTAGGAAATTTAATTATAACAACTAACTTTAAATTGGATGGCTCCCCCCGAGGCTCAATCCAAAATAAAGAATTTTATAAATAATTTAATTTCCAATTATGAATTTAAATACCAATTAATATTCCCATAATTTGTCTAGACTTTCTTGAAAAAAAAGTGCCCAAAATTGCGAGCTTTCCATAAATGGAAAGTTTCCAAAAATAAAAGGTTCAGAATAATTGTAAGTTTCTGGTACAAAGAAAATTTACGTATTTCCAAAATTGGAAAATTTTCTAAAATAGGAAATTTCCAAAATTGGAAAGTTTCGAAAAATGGAAAGTTTTCACAATTATCATAAAATTTCAGAAACAGGGATATTTCAAAAGTTTGTGAAATTTCATGATGATTTCCAAACTTTGAAATTCCTAAATCGAAAATTTACCATAATTGAAAAGTTTCCATAATTGAAAATTTTTCCAAAATTGAGATCATGACAATGTTTTCTGCAAAACAATTATATGATTATGTCAAACACTAACCGGCTCTGATACCACTGTTGGGACCGGGTGCATGTTGACATGGATGTGGGTTCGTAATTTTAAAATTAATTACGTGCAGCGGAAGGTTTAGCATAAATAATTTCTCAAATTATTTAACCACACATCTAAGCATGCAACTTTATCTTGTGTAGACATGATCATATATTTAAAATTTTGCAGAAAGGTAAACTAATTTATGTATTACCTCGCGTAACTCGAAGGAAGGGACGAGATCCAACCGTAAGTGTCTCTCGGAAGCTCCGCCTCTATTCGCGTCCACGCCGAGTATCTTCGGGATGACTTCGCAAAGCCACGAGTTTCGTGTTCTCGAGAACTACTAGATTCTCCGAGAACGCGACAAGAAAACCAAGAGAGAAATAATCACATCGGAAAAACTCACTACCAAGGTTGGCCGGAATCACAATGCCGGCGAGAAGAAGGAAGATGACTTGCGCCCAATCCCAAGGTGATAATGGCCGGAGAGGAAGATCGTCCCAACGGAAGAACTTTGTCGCCTCGGTGCTTCTCCTTGTGCTCACGGCAAGAAGAAGGGAGTAGAGCCTTGTGGCCGGCGAAGAGAAAGAAGGGAGGAGAGGGAGAGAGCCCAGGCAAGAATACTTCGATTGATTTCCAAGCCTTGCCTTGGGTCCTTTATATAGTGGCCTCTCAACCGCGAAGTCTTTTTTTTCTTATGGAATAAATATTCTATGACTTATTCCATCATGCCAAGTTTTATCATTTTTTAATTCATGATAAAAATCCGACCAAGTATCCTTTTTTCTTATGGAATAAATTTTCTTATCATGGTAAATCAATCCATGATTGATTTTATAAAATAAAATAAACCAATACATGGTTCATTTTAATTTCCATGAAAAATAAACCAAACCTTGGTTTATTATATAAAAATTTATATCATCCATAATTTTATAAAACAAACCACACAATTGGTTTATTTTATAAATTGAACCAAAACTTGGTTCTCTCCCTTTGTTGTGGCCGGCCAAGCAAAGAGGGTGGGGAGACCCTCTTTGGCCGGCCCATCCAAGCCACGCCCCAATGAATTAAACTCATTTAATTCATTTATTAAATCTTCAGAAGACTTAGTCATTTTACGCTTCCGATGCGTCTCTGAAAAATTCAGATTCGACTTATCGTTTGGCTCAACCAAACCTAATCTCTCTTGATTGGAAAATCCAATTTTCAACTCGTTTTAAATCCCTCGAATTACTCGTAGTGCGTGTGACTAAATAGGCTTTCGATTTATGTTGGCCGTCTATAATTAACCAATTATAGAACGATCATGAGTGGCACCTAGTAGTACATCATGATCCCCAATTAATCAAAAGATCAACGGTTGACCTCAAAAACTATTCTGAAACCCTTTAGTAGCTTTAATGAATCGTGTCTCATTCCCTTCACCATCTTATACCCACTTGGTTCAGGACATGGTCTATGTGTGTCAGTCCCCACTAGGCTGACTACGTCACACCTAGCCCAAGTAACGTTTTCTCGTCCTACGGATTCTAATTACTCTCATGTATTTAAGAGATTCATACTCTGAACATGTCATGCTCTGGCCAGAGGCTTCGAGTAACAATCCGACGATAGGCCTTGGGTATACATCTCCTCGCAAGGAGTGGTGAATCCTTTGTAGGTTGTTCAAACATCTTCGGGCACTTCGGCTTATACCCAATCATCCTGGGTCCACACCTCCTTGGAGATGCTTGCTTAAGATGTCAAAGTATAAGTCTCCATGACCAAGATGACTTGAATACCGCAAGTCAAAGGAACATCGCACTTAAGCTGTAGTAAGAACTTCATTGACATATATATATATATAGACTACCATATGAAGTTTTACAGTCAGTCACTCCAATGAACTAGTTTCCTTAACTAGCATTCATGTTTATCTCCGGACATCCCAATGTCACCAGCTAGTAAAAATCAGCTGATTAGAGAATAACCCATGCTAGTCTCAACAGAATTGATAGTGTCCGTATTTATCAATTCATCGACTAGGGACAATTTCAATACTTCACAATTGCACATGTAGAGATAATCACTAGATGTGAATTCATCACAAATTCTCTCATGCTGTGAATTATATTGCGGACATTCAGTAAATGAGTTTAAGATCTCAATCAAATACACAAACATGTATACTCAAATAGTGAATATTCATTTATTAAAATAAATGATTATAATCATAAGGCGATTGCATTAGGACACTTTTCTCATATCACTAACACAATCGACTGCCCTGCCTCTCAGCTTAGTCCCACCACTCCGAACCTTCTCCTTCACGTATGCCTTCAGGTCTGCTCCCTTGGCTTGCCTCTTGAAGTTCTCTTCCTCTGGCTATCGTCCCTCAGATGCGCACGCAAGCCTTCCCTTGGCTTGCCTCCATGCCACCCTTCATGTGTGCCCTTGAAGTCCACTTCCCGGCTTGCCCTCGGCGCTCTCCTCCCTCGGCTCTCCTCCCTCGGCTCTCGTCCCTCGGATATGTCCACAATGTGTGATTCTCCAAGTCCTGCAAACTCAATCACACACATCAAATACAACATAACACTCTAATCTTAAACATATTCACACACACACATCAAAACCATGATTTTCCAATCATTTAAGGGCTGATTGCCTCAACAATTATGACCCTTAATTAGCGTCACAGGCTGAAGCGAGATAACGGTGCAAACCGTTTCAATGGCTAGCCAATAACCGCCAAAAGAGGGGGGGGGACAACGTGGCGCAAGTCACGGAGATGTGGCATAGATTGAGGACACAAACCTGGTCTACGACATCGATATAAATGGTAGTCCAACCCCTCCGGTGAGGAGGTTACGTTCTCTCAACTCTCGACATCTTTTTTACTTTCAACAACCTTTTCTTCTCGACAGGCACTGACTTGAGCGTCGGAGTGGACTCCGTCGGATCCCTGCCGACGCGTCCCCTAACGCTTGTGTTAACTTCGCAAAACCCTATGTTCCTCTCTGGCGCAGCAGCTTCCACATGGGTGGAACCTCGGTGACTGGCTATCGTCGTCGACTCCTTCCGGAACAATCCTATTTGTTATGTATTTTTCTAATATTCAATATTATAAATTTACTATTTAATGTCAAATTGATGTTTAAAGACTTGGATAAAATTAGAAGATTTAGAGAAACTAATTTTATGTTATTTTGAGCTCTCTAGGTTTGTCAACTGAGTTCGGACATTTTTATTTCTTTTTTTTTAAAATCCATGCACCCAATTTTGCGATGAATCCTTGGATTCGTTGCAAATTTGGCGATGAATCCAAGGATTCATTGCCAATTTTGCAACAATCCCAGGATTCATTAAAATATTGGGATATTTAAAAGGAACAACATAATCTTTTAATGCTTTGTTGACCATGTCAACTTGTGCTTGTTTTGTTTCAATTTATTTTTGTATATTTTTTCTTTTTCTGAAAGTTTATCGATCTCTAGATCAATTGGCAATAATTCTCCTGCAAAAGATCTTCCCATACTTATAACAAGACTAAATCAAATTAAGCTCATAATGAAAGAATGTAGAAAAATAGAGAAAAGTGAAAAGAATGCAAAAATGCATAAAATAAAATGCATATATGAATTTTTCTAAATAAACAAAAAGTAAGATAACTACCTAGGCTACATATTTTTCTCCTTGACTAATGTATGTTAGATCGGTGGAGTCGATAGAGGGGGGGGGTGAATATCGACTTGTAAAAAAACTTCGTCGAAAATTCTTTGATTGTTCGTTTAATGCCAGAGTCGTTAGTAGCAGCGGAATAATAAAAACAAAAACGAACACAACAAGAACTTGCGGGATTTACATGGTTCCCAACCCCCCAGGGTCAGTACGTCCAATGCCTAATTATGGGTAGCGCCCGTCCACTAGTGGTCTCCTTTCCAGAATTTCCGGAGGTGAAGAAACCTGTCTTACAGTTGAGAGTACAAAATAATAATAAAAGAATTACAAACTAAATGCAAACCAAATAGAAGACGACTATTTCGACCGATCTGGAACTCCAAAGCGTCGCACACTTCCTCCTGGAGCCTCCTGCAAACCACTTTTCTTTTGCACAGAATGAGTGAGCGAATGTGTAAGTTGATATTGTGAACTGCTGCACTCGACCCCTTTATATATAGTACTTAGTTAGGCACCTGGAAGACCATTCAGGTGCCCTTGTCGTGGTCAAAACTTGATCTGAACTGGCGTACTCGTCGCAGGGATAAGGCCTGCCTCCTAGACACCTGAAAGGCTATTTAGGTGCCTAGGAGCTACTCAGGCGCCTGGGAGCCCTTTCAGGTGCCTGGGAGCTCTTTCCCAGGTTTTTGCTTTCTTGCGTCTGCTCTCCTATCTTGCCTCCAACTCCAGGTACCTGCAAGACAAACAAACACAAGACAAAATAAATAATCCTTAGCCTTAATAAAGGATAGCTAGAGCTGTCTAGTTCTGACTTTGGATTTCAAATGAAATCCTAGATTGAACTGACACCTACTATTCCCTTTCCCGGGGAATGCGTCCTCGCCTACTCCAATCTGGAGAAGTTTGCCAATTGGAACCTCCGGTTGGTATTTTTCTCAGCCTCCGAGAGTCCAGAGCTCGACGACGTTCGACCTCGACCCATCTTGACACCTGTCCATGATCCCTGCTCGGCAAAGTCTTCTGCTCTGTCCCCCGGACCAAGACTTTGTGCTCAACTGTGCAGGTCAAGACTTCGTGCCCAATTCCCCAAACTAGGACTTTTGCTCGACCTCCGAGAATCCAGAACTCGATGACATTTGACCTCGACCAGTCTCGACTCTTGTCCATGATCCCCGCTCGGCAATGTCTTCTGCTCGATCCCCCGAACCAAGACTTCGTGCTTGGCTTCACTCACCAAGTCTTCGTTGCCCGATCCCTGACCAGGACTTCATTGCCCAACCCTCAGCCAGGACCTCGTGCCTTGATAAGAACTTCTTTGCTAGTCATCTTAATCCTGACTAGACTTCTTTCTGCCAAACATCAAGTTCTGTTTGGTTTAGTCCAAATGTCTTTTATTACTCTGCCAAACATCAAGTCCTGTTTGGCTTATCTCTTGGTCAAACTGACCAACCCTAGGTTCTCTGCCAAACATCAGATCTTATTTGACTAACCCTTATTCTAACTGATCAAACCTTGGTATTTTGTCAACATATTAGATCTAGGTTTGATCACCCTATCAAACATCAGGTCCTGTTTGGCTAACCCTTTGGTCAACCTGATCAAGCTTGAGTTTAGCCTACCAAACATCAGGTACTGTTTGGCTTAACCCTTGATCACGTTGACCAGACCTTAGTATATTGTCAAACACTGAAACACTAGAGATTGACTGTTTATAACTGATGCTCTTTACACCAACAATATAAGCGTACAGTCCTTGATAATGATGTCAAAAATTTGTTATGCTACTGCAAGTGCATGGTTATGTCGTCAGTAATAAAGAGTTATCAAATCTATAGGGACTATAGTTAAGCACTAGAAAGGAGATGAGGGGAAGCTAGTGTGGGATCGTTATAATCGACAGAGGGGGGGGGATAGCGATTACTAATTTTTTTTTGAAAAACAGAAAACACAGCGGAAAGAAACAATACTAACATAGTTTCTTTTTACTTGGTTCGGAGTGTTTAATGGCTACTACTCCAAGGCCCACGGTCCATTACTATTTTCATTGGGCAATTCTATAACTCGAATTAGATTTATAAATGTATAATTTGAGTACAAAATTAAACAGCGAAATTAAAATATACCAATGACAGTAAAGGGTTGCGGAGTGTCTTAGGCAGCGTGCCAACGATCTTGATCGTTGGTGGCACGAGAAACTCTAGCACAGAAGAAATTTGGAGAGCGTTGGAGTGCTTGAGTCACAAAAAAGTTGTTCTAAATTGTCGTGAGATGTGTTCTGGAAGCAAAGGGGTGAAGCCCCTTATATAGGCAGTTCTCGAGCGCCTTTGGGCTCTTGGGCGCCTGCCACGTGTAGCAAATTGAGCACATCCTTATCCTCAGACTCGACCAAAACTCTATCCCTCAGTTTTGGGTGCTTGGGATCTCTGTGGGGCCTGATGGCTCATGAGCGCCTGAGATGCTGATGTGGCAACCTGCCAGCTCAACTTCTCACCCGCTTGAAATGCCTCAACTCAGGCACCTATTACCTATCAGGCGCCTAAACCCTTTCAGGTACCTGGGATGCAGCAATTACTCCCTTTCACTCTTGCAACCTGGGTTAGTCCAAGAACAGTATAACATTAAAAATAAATGTATAAATAACAGCGGAGCTGTCTTGGTTTTGATTTTGGATTTCAAAATGAAACCCTAGGTCGAACCGACGCTTACAGTTCCCTCTTCCGAGGAACGTGTCATCACCTACTCCTCTCAGGAGAAGTTACCTTTTGCCACCGGCTCCTCCGATTGGACTTTTGCTTGGCCTCTGAGACAGCCGGATCTCGAGACGTCCGTACCTCGACCCGCCTCTACTTCTGTCCGCAATCCTCGCTCGGCTAAGACTCTTGCCTGATCTTCCGGATTAGGACATCGATGCCCAACCCTTGGCCAGGTCTTCTTATACCAGTCCTCGACCAGGACTTCTTGCTCAATCCTGCAGGACAAGATTTCGTGCCTAGGTGAACTAGGACTTTCTTGTACACTTAGTAAATACATTAGATCATAATATAAACTTAACTTTGAACCTCCATTTGCCCCACCATAATGGATGAGTTTGATTGGCAAATACATTAGATCAAAACCAGGTTCGATCTGGTGCTTCTAGCATCAATAATCTCCCCTTTTTGATTTATGGCAACACAGTTCAAAGTTAAGATAAAAAAAACATGAAAAAGAAATATATTATAATTATGCACTAGAAGGAAAAAAACTTTTCTACTCACCCCCTTAATTAGTACTCTCCGCCTTGATTAGTACTCTCCCCCTCTAGATCATTTTAATATTTTTGAAAAATTTAGCAAAAATTTGAAATATTGCATAAAGCTCCTTTTAATTGAAAATATCCCCTTGAAGCTTTTGAAAACATGCAATTTTCTATTTTAAATGTTTTTCTAAGTATTAAAAAACTAAGTATGATTCCAAGTTCAATTTTGAATGAAAACGTTTGAGTAAGAAAAACTCTTGAAAAAAAACTTTAGGTAAAAATATTTTTTTTGAAAGTTTTTCTCAAATAGAATTTTCTAACAAGAGTTTAATTTAAAAAATATTTTCTCAAAAGTTTTTCAAAAACAAAATTTTACATTTACTTTCTAGAAGGAGAGGGGAAAAAAGTGTTTTAACTTCACTTTTTCGAAAAAAATAGATTTTGAGGGAAAATTTTTTTAACTTTACTTTAATTTTACAAATTTTTAACTTTACTTTAACTTTACTTTTCTACTCTCCCCCATTGCCATATATAAAAAAAATAAAAAATATGTTTGGCATGAGAATAAAATGTGTATCAGAGTCTACTTGCTTTGTCAAAACAATAAAATTGATAGAGAAATTGACAAGCAGCAAGTAATAGAAATGAACTAAGTTTGACCCAAGTCATGAGTTTTGAACCCAGTTATTATTTTGGTGAGTCCAAGCATGAAATAAAATCATGAAAAAAAATATTTTAAAAAAAGTATTCAAATTAATTCCTTTCGGTCCTTGTCTAACCCAGTTTGCTACTTACAAATTGTTATATAATAGCAGCTTTCACTTGGGTTAGTCAAGTTAAGTATTTGATCAAGTTAGATTTTTTAAGCTTGAATACTTAACTTGATTGCTGTTCAATTGTATTTATGACCCTAACTGCTCTTGATGCAAATGACTTAAAGCATCTTGAGTCATGGCATAGACCTAAGCATCTCAACCTAATCTAGGTTATCAATCAAAGTACCCTAATATGCTTGTGAGATGCTGGATTCTAGATCTCTAGGAGCATGCAATGCTAGGGTTAAGTCCTAAGCTAAGTCATTTCATAGAAAAATCCTAGTTTTCGAAGGGGGTAATTTTTAAAAAACTAAGTTTAAAATGAACCCTTTTTTTAAAAATAATATGATTTTGAAAACACATTTGCAAGATAATAGAAAAATAGTTAA
This sequence comes from Boesenbergia rotunda, assembly GCA_024364735.1. Taxonomy (NCBI): domain Eukaryota; kingdom Viridiplantae; phylum Streptophyta; class Magnoliopsida; order Zingiberales; family Zingiberaceae; genus Boesenbergia; species Boesenbergia rotunda. Next base: position 172,780 of record JAGFNQ010002707.1, read on the forward strand.
AAAATAGTCCTATTCAACTAAGCACATTCCTAGCAGCCTTCTTAGTGAACTAAACTCAGACTCGGTTAGTGGTTTAGTGAAAATATTGGCTAGGTTAGATTTTGAGTCTATATGTGTATGTATGATTTCACCCCTAGCTATGTGATCCCTGATAGATGCGTATACTAAAAGACTTGTTGTTTTATATAAGATCATCTTTATTTTGAAAAGAGAATCACAACTACACTAGGTGCCTGTTTATATTAGTACATGCATGAAGTTCAATTACTTTGCATTGTAGATAACATGGTGTGTGGTGTCACACAGAAGATCATGTTATCAGTTCCTTGCTTAGTATAAATAGAGGCTCGCAACCGAGATGGAATTGGATAACCCATCGGGATGGTTGTAGTGTAATTAGGTGTGGTTGGTCTTGACCATAGAATTACACTAGTGTGCTTTGAATACATTGAGCAGGACTAAAACCAGAGGTCATCCAATTTGTATTGACTTAATAATTGGATAGGACCTCAGATTTATTATGGAGTACGATTCCTAAATCCCGATATAATAACGAGCACATATAATTAATTATTAGTTCTTTGATTTACCAATGGGCGAGATCTATTCTGTTAGATCGATAGGCCCATTAAGTTGGGAAATAATATTAATTATATGGTGTGCCGTTGATTATTGATGGAATCCGTGTTCTTGTGACTCGGGATGATAATGCCCCCTTGATGAGCTCAAAAGGTTCATCATGTTAAACCCTGTAGGTGGTTTTGTTCCAACATGATGATAAGGTTGAGTGGTATTAATCAAGGATCCAGAAGTTAATTAATTTAAATTGTCAGTAATTTAAATTAATTGACGGGCATTCGATATCATAAACACGGGGGGATGAACGACTCATAATAGGTGGAGCCCATATGTAAATATGGGGGTTGGTGAGGTAATTCAATGAGGATCCTTTAGTGGAATGAATTTTCATTAATGGATCGGGTTTGGATCCATTAGCAGGCCAAAATCCAACTTCTCCTCATGGTCCCTATCGTAGCCCTATATATATCCCATGTGACATGAAACCAAGTTGAATAATTGATCCAATGGAACACAAAAAAAAATCCTAAGTTTCTCCTCTCCTTTTCTCTCTTCGTGCGGCGCCGAACAGCAAGTGTTGTTCCTTCTTCACGCAATTTGTCTGTCTCTTCGGGGGCGTTTGGTTTGCATTTTCCAGTCTGTTTTCCATTTTCATTTTCTGTAGAAAATGCGGTTTTCTGGAAAACATGTTTGGTTTGCATTTTCCAGCTTCGTTTTCCAGAAAAAACATAGCATTTTCTGGAAAACTGGAGAATGAAAAAAAGTCATTTTCTAGAAAACTAGAAAATACGGTTTTTTGGAAAATGAAAATGAAAAATGACACAAACCAAACACCCCAATTAATTGCATGTGTTTCTTCTCCAATTAATTACATGAAATTAATCTGTTTCTTCTCCAATTAATTGCATGCGTTTCTTCTCCAATTAATTATTAATTGCATGCACAATTAATTTGTTTCTTCTCCAATTAATTGCATGCGCAATTATATTAATCTGTTCAAAGTTGCCTCAAGCAACCTCTCGAAGCAGAAGAAAGAAATTGCATGTGATTAAATTTCTTTCTCCTCACGGCAATTTCTATGAGGAGCGATTTCCTTGGAGCAGAGGCAATTTCTTGGAGCACTTGCCGTAATTTCCTTGGTGCAGAAGAAATTGCCTCCTCACGGCAATAGTCTAGGAGAGTTGAAGGAGATTTGTGTTCGGATTATCTTTTTCTTTGAAGTTGCTGGTGGCATCCCTTTGGTTAGGGATTGGTTGGCGTAAGGAGAAGGGATCGACTTAGTGACCACGGTTCTTGGTAGATCGTCGCCCACACGACGTCCAAGAGGGGAGGGTCATACGGTAGAAGTCTACAAGGTAAAAGGGAAGGTATAATTCTTCCTTAGCTCCTTATTCTTTTAGTGTCTTATTGATTAGCTTCGTCATTTTATGTGTGTTATTTAATTATTTTGATTATGAATCATAGCTAATAATTAAATAATTGGACCCCAACCATAAACACAAAAGTCGGCGATCCACTTGTCGCCTTTTTCGCAGTCAAACGGTCGAGCAAATTACAAGGCCGATTTTGGTAATTGGCCGAGTTATAATTTGGATCGTTTGATATGACACGAGATGGTCTATGGGAGACGGCTCTCCATTCAGATTAATTTTTTAATCCATAGACATGCAGAGGTCTCTCGGATTGATAGGGTCCACAGAAAGATCAGTCGACTGGTCCAGTGCTGGGTATGGCTTGGCAGGATTCCTAAGCGAATACTCGGTCGTTCCGAGAGACCTCTCCATGTTTACGGATTAAAAAATTAATCCGAATGGAGACCCATCTCCATACGACTATCTCGTGCTGTATCGAACGATCCAAATTACAACTCAGCCAATTACCAAAATCGCCCTTGCAATTTGCTCCACCTTTCGATCGTGGAAAAGGCGACGAGTGGATCACCGACTTTTGTGTTTATGATCGGGGTCTAGTTAGTTAATTATTAACTATGATAACTAATCAAAATAATTAACTTTCACACATGAAATGACGAGGTTAGTAAACATAGCACAAAATTGACATAAGGATAATATATGGAGCATGGGAAGAGATATACCTTCCCGATCACCTTGCGATCTTCTACCTTATGTCCCTCCCTTCACGGACGTCGTGTGGGCGACGATCTACCATGAACCAAGATCACCAAGACCACCAATCGAGCTCTTCTTCCCACCTTGGCCGAAATAGGAAACTCTAGCTTCTAGGGTTTCCCTTTGCGCCGACACCTTCTCCCTCTCCCTTTGTGCCGCCGCCCGCCGGAGCTCCTTGTGGGTCACCGGATCGGCTGCACTCCTTGAGAGGAAGGAGAAGAAGATGAAGGAGGAGATAGAACTTCTTCTTCTTCTCCCAACCGGCCGAAAACTCTCTCCTTTCCCTCACCTTGCGCCGCCGCAAGCCTCCCTCTTGCGCCACCCCCTTTCGGCCACCACCTCTTGCTCCCTCGCCGCCGATCACCACAAAGGCAAGGGAAGATCCCTACCTTATGTTTGGTGATCCCAGCCGAGTGATGGAGAAGAGGAGAAGAAAAGAGAAGGAGAACAATCTCCTTCTCCTTTGCGCCGACCGAAACTTGGAGGAGAAGAGAGAAAAAGAGAAAGAAAAAGAGGAGAGGCCTTGGGAGTAATCTCTTAGATCAAGCCATGGTTTCATGATCTCCTAGGGTATTTATAGGGCTAAGGTAGGGACCAAGAGGAGGAGTAGGATCATGGCCCACAATGGATCTAAACCCCATCTATTAATTAAGATCCATTCCACTAAAGGATCTTAATTGAACTTCCTCACCAACCCCCCATATTTTCATATGGGCTCCACATATTACGAGTCGTCCATCCCCCCGTGTTTAAGATCTCGAATGCCCGTTAATTAATTTAAATTACTGATAATTCAAAGTAATTAACCACTGAGTCCTTGATTAGTACCACTCGACCTTATCATCATGCCGGATCAAATCCACCTGCAGGGTTTAGCATGATGAACCTTTCGAGCTCATCTAGGGGGCATCATCAACCCAAATCACCAGGACACGGATTCCGTCAATAATCAATAACACATCATATTATTAATATTATCTCCCAACTTACCAGGCCTATCGATCTAACAGAATAGATCTCGCCCATTAGTAAATCAAAGATATAATAGTTAATAATATATGCCCGTTATTATATCGGAATTAAGGGATCGTACTCCATAATAAAAACTGAGGTCCTATCCAATTATCGAGTCAGTACAAATTGGATAACCTCGGGTTTCGGTCCTGCTCAATGTACTCAAAGCACACTACTGTAATTCTATGGTGAAGACCAACCACACCTAATTACACTACAACCATCTCGATGGGTTGTCCAATTCCATCTCGGTTGTGGGCCTCTATTTTATACTAAGCAAGGAACTGATAACATGATCTTCCGTGTGACACCACACACCATGTTATCTACAATGCAAAGTAATTGGACTTCATGCATGTACTAATGTAAATAGGCACCTAGTATAGTTGTGATTCTCTTTTCAAAATGAAGATGTTTATATAAAAAAATTCATGTCTTTCAGTATACACATCTTACATCCAGGACCAGTCAACTGATGGTGACCAGAATTTGAATTTCCATTCGAATTCGACCAGTCAACTGGTGCTGGACCTGTCGATTGGTAATGGTCAAATCAGCCTCGAGCTCTATTTAAGGGAGCACATTTATGACTGTTTCTTCTTGGTGAATCATGCTTGGTAAGAGCCTATTAGTAGCCTATACGTGCTTAGAGGTTGTCGAAGTGTTGTGGCGAGGTTTCTCCAACCACAAGGAGCGACAAGGGCTAGCCGAAGGTGTGTTAGAATCTTACCGTCAAGCTAGAGGGGGTGAATAGCTTTTCTCGATTTTTCTACCTACAACGTTAGCATGCGCAAGCGGAAAACTAAATACAAAACAAAAACAATGCTAACACAAACCGATCTACGTGGTTCGGAGATAATACTCCTACTCCATGGTTGTCCGTAAGGTGGACGATCCCGATCCTTCGGTGGATGATTCCCCGGAGCACCTCCGGCTAGCTCTTGTCGCTCCTTGTGGGTGGAGAAACCTCATCACAACTTCTGGACAATCCCTGAGCACTATAGGCTAGTAACAAGTTTTACCCAAGCAAGTTTCGCCAAGGAGAAACAGCCTTAAACGAGCTCCCTTAAATAGAGCTCGAGGCTGAAAAGACCACTACAAGTCGACTGGTCCATTACCAGTCGACTGGTCCCACTTAAACTCGACCGTTACAGCCTAACGTTCATTTTTCCAAGTGCCATCAGTCGACTGGTACAGTACCAGTCGACTGATCTTTCTATGGTCTTTACAGTTGACTGCCCAAACACCAGTCGACTGGTCCACTCCCAAACCTAAGGTTTCCCTTCCCCGTGTACATTTCTCTCAGCACTCGAACCCTAGGATTTCCTGAGTACATTTCACTTAGCACTCATACCCTCACGACTCAGCTGGCTCTTCATCCAGCAGCCTCGATCTATTACCTTCGCACCCTCCTCGTCTTCGGCTCCCGTCCCTCAGATGCGCATATAAGCCCTTGGCTTGCCTCCATGCCATCCTTCACGTATGCCTCGAAGTCCGCATCCCTCGGCTCATTGTCCCTACCTTGTCCATGGTCCCTCGGATGCGCACACAAGCCCACGGCTTGCATCCATGCAACCCTTCATCGTACTTGAAGACATCCAACCAAGCCTATGTGTATCCTGCAAACCTGCACACTCACATACACATATTAAAACAACATAAAACTCTACCTTAACCATATTGACACACACATCAAAACCCATGATCCTCCAGATCATACTTGGGTCGATTGCCCCAACAATCTCCCCCTTTTTGATGTGTGGCAAGATGTTTAAGTTAGGTAAAACAACAACAATTAAAAATTATAAACATAGCAAAAAACTCGAGGCAACCTCCCCCTTAACCTATGCCCTCCACATAATTTTCATCTTGCACAACACCAAGTTAAGCTAAACCTAACTTAAAACCACAAGTTCTCCCCTTTTGACACCAACAAAAAGATTGCCCAAAGCAATCCTAACCCTAGTGCCAAAAAGAACCCATTTTATTTCTGAAAACCCCCTCAGAAATCAACCAACAGCCATACAAGTCGACTACCCCTGCATCAGTCAACTGGCTTGTGGAATTCGCAATCCCACAGAAACATCAGTCAACTGCCCTTAGGGTAGTCGACTAATACAATCCATTTCTGAAATTTCCAACCGAATTTCAAAAACCCCTAGAAAATTCCACAAAATTCGAAAAAATATAAAATTTTGTAAGCATATTTGTTACGATATAACCTACCCTAGAAAAATATGGTTTCGTGAAAAATACCAAACATGCTTGACTTTTGGTACAAACTCCAACTGTTTTGAAAAGTATCATTTTATATCAACTCTCAATCTTTTATTTGATTCTATGTGTTTGCCAATCCTTTCCTATACCATTTCAACCATAGAATTGTTTTCAAATCTCTCCTTTCCCTTATATAGATTCTCAAGTCAAGCCACATAATAAAATCTCCCCCCTTTCCATTCTTTACCTCTAGATAGACATGTATATCAACCTTCCCTTATACTTCACAATATCAAGATAGCATTACTTCATATTAATAACATCAAATTATGAACTGAAAATTCATAGAAGCAATACGAAATCATAAATTCAATGTTTTATACAAAACTCAAAGCAATGCATAAAGGAAGTCACAAGGGCCATGCCCCGAAGTTTTCATCCATTACATGACCAAAATAAGTGTTTGAGAGATAAAATATAAATCCAAGCCATACACTCTCAACACTAGAACCATCAAATCAAACTAAACTACATGTCGTCGCCTGGAGGAGGAGGAGGAGGGGGCCTGATACATGAGGTTTTAGCTCTGTATCATCGCATACATCTCATCCTGTCTCTGCTGGAACCCCTGAAACTGCCATGTGAGGCCATGAACCGCTCCCTGAATACCAATTTGAGACTGTTGAATGTCTACCTTCCACTGCTGAAAACCTTGAAAGTCCTCTCGGAGGCTGTGAACCTCTACCTCCAGCCTGGAGAACCTCTCCTCTGAAATCCCTGCAGCAGCAGCCTCCTCCTCATCATCTGAGCTCGAAGAAGCAGGACGACGACGCCAGATCATCACCCCCTGATGTTTCTCGATCCCAGCCAAAGAGAGCTGTCGACTGGTCGTAGTCCTTAGACAACTAATAAATCTGACCCTTGGTGATACTAACCCCTCTAGACCGAAAGAATTCGGTCAAAACATGACAGAACGACATGTACAACTTTCTATTGACATCATGGGAAAAATAAACAATTAATGCGAATACTTGGCGGGCGATGTCTATGTCAAGTCTCCTTTCTAGATCATACATCATCACCAAGTGGGGAAGTCGAATCTTCGACCGCCCCTTGGTGACAATCGGGAGAATGCAGTCTAGGATGATTTTATACAATATATTACTAACTGGACTCATGTTTTTAGCTACAAAAATACGCTCCCGAGGACATCGAGGTCTGTCAAAATAATAACGGCGGATCTAATATATGGTGATGTTGGGCAAAGTCAAAGGCTCAACGACAGTGGGGAAACATGTAAACTTGTTATCCGAAAATCTACACCCTAAAAATGAACCTAATACTGTAGATGTGAAAGGTATAGTAACTCCCTGTACCATAAACTCGTATGCCTCGTTCTGGGTATCAGTACATGTAAGGTTGGCATAAAACTCCTTACATAGGTCAAAATTAGCAAAATGCTGACAGTATATGAGTTGTTCTAACCCAAAATACGTAATTATCTCGATAATGTGGGGGGTGATATCCTAGAAATACGCTTGGTTGAGATAGTGACAATTCATTAAGATGAAATCAGCACTATTAAATACTTTTTGGCACTCCTTGGAATGGAACCGAAGTGCCTCCGGATCTACATGACCATTTTGAGATGACCCCTCACCCTTTTTCCTCTTGTGTGCAACTCTAAAATGTAAAATACCCATGCATGTACCAAAAATCACCCCATAAAGAAGGAAAACAAGGAAAAACATGCAAAAAGAGAGATATTAGTTATAAATCATGAACTAAATGTGAAAAATAAACTACACAAATAGTTACCATTTTCTGAGGTGTTGCATGATGAATTTTGGTGAGGATTGACTCAAAGAGAGAAGTTTTCCTAGTCCTAGGTTTAGATCTGAGGTAGAGGGAGGCTAGGAAGGTGTTTTTAGGGCTTGGGAAGACTTGACGCAAGAGAGGAGGTCGGGGGAGACGAAGACTCGCAGGGGGTGACACTGAAAACCCTAGGTTCGGCCACACCCACACGGCTGTTTCCTTTTAAAAACTTCGCAGGACAGTCGACTGCCCCAGGGGTAGTCGACTAAGAAAGTGATCAGAAAGATCAGTCGACTGCCCTTGGGGTAGTAATAATTTTGAATTCCTAGTTTCTGATTTATACTAGACCAGTCAACTGGTTCTGAACCAGTCAACTGGTACCATGATTCCAACTTTTTATCCTAATTTTAGAAATGCATAATTAAATCCACAAATCTCTAAAAAATCTGAAATTTCGTGGAGAGATTTGTGACACCTATGTCTACTTGGGAAAAATATATTTTCAAGTAAATTTATTCTCGATCCCAAGATTGACACAAAATTCAAAATTATCTAATTTATTCAATTTATCCTTGGCCTAAAGTCCTAGTTTTGACCTCTCCTTGGTGTATCTTCCCATACTTAACCACAATACATTCCTAGCATTGATTTATATGGCATTTGCACATTGAAAACAAATTTTCTCACAATATGGTTCTATTTTCATCTTTTCCTCCACAACCTTCCTTTAAATGTGTCAATTCCCTAGGATTAAGACTAACACTAGTCTTCCAACCCCTTTGGCACATTCCATAGTCCATCTAGTCCTCTAAGAGAAATCCTCCTGAGATCCATTGACCATGGATCCCATCTTGACTTCTAGAGCTCTCCCTTGGGCTCCTAACCTTAGTCACCACCCTAGGTGACTCATTTAGAAAGGCAAGACCACACCGGTGTTCCTCCGGTGCTTCTTGACCTTCAACTCTAACTTTCTTAATTTTGTATACCTTATTCTTGGTCAAATTATTTTTCTCCCCTTTGAATGGCTATTCCTTGCCGTTTTTCCCTTTCCTTTGTTATAATCGTATGACATCCTTGCATATGACTCCTTACTAACATTTGATCTCCTAGATTGGTATCCTAAACCCGGTCTATCATTTCTAAGGTGTTGATCATTCGGTATCATTGTTAATCCCTTGGATCCCCTAATGAGTCTATCTAGGTTCTTTTCTAATTTATCAAGATTTGCCCTCAAAGCTTGATTTTTCCTTTCTAAATTCCTAACTTTAGTATCACCATGTCCATTTTGGGCATTCCTAGATCTACCCATTTGTCTAGGCATGAGTCTCCCTTTCTTAGGGTTAATGCCTTGGTCCTTATGTCTAAAAGTCCTAGATTTATCATGAAACATGAATTCCATAGAATTTTGGCACGCAATAATATTCCTATTTTTATCATGATACTTGAAACCAAAATTACGCATGGCAAGCAATTTTCATAATTTTTAGCACACATAGAGACATTTGAAACATGCGTAAAGTTAGGGATTACCTCCCTTACTCTTGTAGCTCCCCCTTGATGTGAGCTTCTCTTCCTCTCATCCTTGTCCCATCTTCTCAAATGCTCCATTTTCTTGAGCTCTCCTTTTCTAGGACACTTGGTGTGATAGTGGCCTAGCTCCCTACAAGTGTAGCACCTAATGTGCTTCTTTTCTTTCTTTTCCCTATAACCTATGCTAGATTTTAAATGAATTGATTTGGGTTTAGGATTTACCTCCTTTTTACCTAATGGACACTTGTCCTTGTAGTGTCCCTTCTTGTTGCATCCAAAGCAAATGATGTGCTCTTTTGACTTTGCTTTGGTGGAGGTGGGAGCTTCTTCTTGCTCCGATATTGAAGAGGGTTTCTCCTCCCCCTCAATTCTTGATGTGGAGACCTCTTCTTCTTCCCTTGATGAAGTGAATGATCTTTCACTCTCTTGTTCCACTTCACATGATGAGATGGATGGATTCTCTTCTTCTTTTTCCTCCTCTTAAGCCATTGAGCTCATTTCCTTGGGCTCTTCCACTAATTGGGCTTGTGTAGGGTTTTCATGAAATTCTCCCATCTTGTTCCATAACTCATGTGCATTTTTATATTCACCTACACCACTCAAAACATTATTAGGCAAAATATTAAGTAATATACCAATTACCTTCTCATTTACCTTTGATTGTGCTTGTTGCTCCTTTGTCCAATATCTAGGTCGGAGCTTTTTCCCATGCTTATCTATTGGAACTTCGAAGGGCTCTTCTAGTACCATTATGCACTCCCAATCCATAGCAAACCAAGTCTTCGTTCGTATCCTCCAATAGTCGAAATCTTCGTGATCATAGGGAGGTGGAACGTTGATGTTATCACCAACTTTTCTTCAATCGTCATCTCCTCTAGCTTGTGCTCTCTCGACGGTTAGTCCGTAGATGAGCGAACCTTTGCTTTGATACACTTGTTAGGATCTTACCGTCAAGCTAGATGGGGGGTGAATAGCTTTTCTCGATTTTTCTACCTACAATGTTAGCATGCGCAAGAGGAAAGCTAAATACAAAACAAAAACAATGCTAACACAAACCGATCTACGTGGTTCGGAGTTGAAACTCCTACTCCACGGTTGTCCGTAAGGTGGACGATCCCGATAATTAGGTGGATGATTCCCCGAAGCACCTTCGTCTAGCACTTGTCGCTCCTTGTGGATGGAGAAACCTCACCACAACTTCTGGACAATCCCTTAGCACTATAGGCTGCTAACAAGCTTTACCCATGCAAGTTTCGCCAAGGAGAAACAGCCTTAAACGATCTCCCTTAAATAGAGCTCGAGGCAGAAAAGACCACTACCAGTCGACTGGTCCTACTTAAACTCAACCGTTACAAAATAACGTTCAATTTTCCAAGTGCCATCAGTCGACTGGTCCAGTACCAGTCGACTGATCTTTCTGTGGTCTTTACCAGTCGACTGCCCAAACACCAGTCGACTGGTTCACTCCCAAACCTAAGGTTTCCGTTCCCCGAGTACATTTCTCTCAACACTCGAACACTAGGATTTTTTGAGTACATTTCACTCAGTACATGTACCCTCACGACTCAGCTGATTCTTCATCCAGCAGCCTCGATTTATTGCCTTCACGCCCTCCTCATCTTCGGCTCCCGTCCCTCAGATGCGCACATAAGCCCTCGGCTTGCCTCCATGTCATCCTTCACTCATGCCTCGAAGTTCGCGTCCCTCTGCTCATTGTCCCTACCTTGTCCATGGTCCCTCGGATGCGCACACAAGCCCATGGCTTGTCTCCATGCCACCCTTCACCGTACCTGAAGACATCCAACCAAGCCTATGTGTATCCTGCAAACCTGCACACTCACATACACATATTAAAACAACATAAAACCCTACCTTAACCATATTGACACACACATCAAAACCCATGATCCTCTAGATCATCCTTGGGCTGATTGCCCCAACAATGTGCTCCGGGGAATCATCCACCGAAGAATTGGGATCGTCCACCTTACGGATTGCCGTGGAGTAGAGTTTCATCTCCGAGCCATGTAAATCAGTGTGTTCTTCGTGTTTGTTAGTTTTAGTTTTTATTTGTCCGCTTGCGCACTAACATTTGTAGGAAGAAAGATCGAAAAATTACTATTCACCCCCTCTAACAAATGGTAAGATCCTAACAAAGAATGCCACTTCATCTCTGTCACATGACTTATATACACAATCTCATCCGCCCTTTAAACAAATCCATGTCACTGGATTTATCTCTTCAAAGCGGATGATCCTTATCATAGGCCCAGGGATCCGGTTCATGTTCACCAAGGACCAAGTCCAAAGACTTTACAAGAACATGAAACCTTTAGGTTGTCTAACAACCCTCCCACTATGATAAGGTATCCCCTATGTATCTTCTGTGACCCGAGGTGTAGTGACCTGTGGTATTCCCTCTTGTACAGTTAGTACTAAGGTCAGAATGTCCCTTTCTTAGTTACTTAAGAATAATTCTACTTATGGATATGTGGTTTATAATATTGTCCTTTTCTAAGAGTCAGCATTCGTACCAACGCATATCCTCTGATCCTCGGAACTATTAAACCACCTTATGTTCCATTAGGATAGCCTACAAATAGGTACACTAGATTCTAACTTATCAGTATCTCTCTTCAGCACATGTGCTGAGCTACCCAAATCTAAAAATGTCTTAGACTAGGCTTTCACTTAGTCTACATTTCTATAGGTTTAGAGACTACTGACCTAGATAGTATCAAGCACATACACTGTTGCATCCAGAGCATATTCTCCGAACAAAACTGGCTAATCTCATAGTAGCTTATCATTATCCTAATCATTATCATAAGAGATCTTTTTCCTTCTTTGTGCTGCACCATTCAGTTGGGGCATACCGGGTGCAGTAAATTGGACTTATTCCCAATCTCTGATAAGTAAGTCCTATAACTATCCCAAGAGGTATTTGCCACTACGATCTAATCGTAATGTCGTCATACTTTTACTTTGATGTTTCTCCACATCAGTCTTGAATTCTTTGATCTCATCAAAGTATTCAGTCTTGCAATACATCAAGTAAATGTACTTTGACCTTTGAATAATTGTTTATAAAATAAACAAGGTATTCAAGGCTACCTTTATTCTGGATAGACTAAAGACCTAAACTTATCAGGATGAACCAACTCCTACATACCTATGGCTCTATGCCTCTTGTCTTAGAAAAACCTCTTGGTCTTCTTACCTTCCTAGTAAGATTCAAAGATTTTAAAGATGTCAAGTCTTCCACCACCAATGAACCCAAGGGCTCATTGGCTATCAATCTTTGAATCCCACTAAAGGTTAATAAGACCAAGCCTTAGAGACAAAATATATGTTTGATTCTTCTTGAAAGGAACCTTTCTCTTACTTTGGTTAGATGATAAGCTATCTAATTGCATCATGGGAGCTTTTGGTTTTGAACTAATTGCCTTTCTATGCACTTTAACAGATAATCCTTCTATTTCACTTTTAACAATAAAAGCAATAAAATATCTTATTCCAGAAACTGAATAAAAGTTCTTTCCAAAAATTATATAAATAAAATCAATTTGTATAAAACCAAAACATTTATCATTCTATCTAAAAGACATAAATGAATAAACAACTCCCACTGCAAAAGTCCTCTCCGTAGCCTATCCCATGTAGATGGTATCTCCTCCTCAGCTAGTCATCGGGTTTCCTGGAACCCCTGCAAAGAGATGAAGACATGATTAGTGGCATCCGTATCTACACACCAAGTACCGGTAGATATCACCGCTAAATATGTTACAATGACACAAGAGAAAAGTATACCTGAATTATTACTCTGACGGTGGGGACAGTCTGTCTTCCAATGTCCAGACTGCTTGCACATGAAGCACTTGCCTTTCGGCTTCTTCATGCAACTCTAAGGTCCCTGTAATCCTGCTACTTTCTTTGCCTCAACATGTTTCTTCTTCTTCTTTCCTTTTGGTTAAGAAGTAGAAACCTCTTGAGCAATGAAAGTTTGTAAGCTCTGAAGAGAAAACGCCTCTGCCGCCTCGAGTTCTGTCAGACGTTCTACCCACGAATATGAACGTTTGTTCATATTGTAGCTTAGGCAAAACTTCTCAAAACTCTTTGGTAGAGATTGGAGGATGAGATCGACTTGGGTTTCCCCATCGATCTGTGCTCCAAGGATTTCCATTTCTTTTAGCGAAGCCATCATTTTGTGAATATGTTCCCTTACAGGCATACCCTCAACCAAGATGGTCATTGTCACGTTCTTCATGACCTCTTGCCTAGCAGCTCAATTATGATTCTCGAAGAGTTCGTCGAGTTTGAATGTTTTATCACTAGTAATGGAAGAAGCTTGATTTTGATGACACTCAGTCGTCTCGTCTGCTTCTAACCATTTTCTAAAATATTCAAACTCCTCTTCATTATTAAACTCGGTAGGTTTTTCGGCACAGAACTCGAAAAGATCACAATTGGGTTCCTCGACAGTAGAGACAAAGTCCAGATTTAATTCCCAATCCATATTATCATTAGGGGCATTTATTTGGTTTTCTCTTTCAATAAAAACAAGTGGGTCTATATCCATTTCAAAACACCTGAGAATCACAACAATCACACACTTTAGATTTCAAAAATAAATTGACTCCTCAAAACAATAAATTTTCAAAATCAACCAACACCACAAAACACAGAGAATTTCGCATGCCACGATGGTGTGACGTATACGAATTCTACATTTGTAAGAGGAAGTTTTACCCATTACATTTACTATCTTGTCAACCTAACTTTATGACAAGTAAAATTAATAGTTGGTCCTCTTCAGCCTTAAAATAATAGCAGTGACTCTGATGGGGACGATACTATTATTTGTATCTAAGTGTTTACCATTACACGATACTAATAAAATTATTTCTGATTATGTGTCTTCTGATGGGGAAGTACACACGCTCTTCAATAATTTTCTATAATCTTTTCTGACCTAGTGATCCGCAGAACAAGCCCATCCGATGGGGAGGAAGGCACTCAAAACCGACGTGCAGACTTGTTCGCATCACTTGTTAGATTATAATGGAGGCAATGGGACCCTTAGGGTCCCTCTCTGACTTAGTTATTTATTTTGAGGATTTTCATGCACACAGACACAACAAGCAAATAAACCAACATAATAAAGAAAATCCTAGATTTTCCAACTATCATGGCCTTGGTCTCCAAATGTGCCTCCAGTCGTGTCGCCACCTCGTCCGCTCCTCCCTATCCATGCGCAAGCCACCATGAATGAGTCTCCGAGTCGAGATGAGCAGCTAAATATTTAGATCCATCGATCCTATACTCCATGAAGGAGTGTACATGCAATCTAGATCGAAAGTAAATAAATGCTTAGCTAAACAGGTGTCATATTTAATTACAAAAATTAAATAATATCTAGTCTCATCAACCCCGAGGATTTAATCAATTACAAAAATCTCACAACCAATCACATATAACTATTATTTATGTCATGATAAGTTGGAATCTAGTGCTTGCAACAAAGAGTTAGCCTACGCACATTCACATATCATCCAACAAAAATAAAATATATGATAATGTGCAAAAAATTAACCAATCCTAAACACATAAAACCGGAAACCTTGCTCTGATACCATTTGAAGGGAAATTCCCTTGCATGGCAGGTTTCCTAAGCAACCACGCGGTCGAACATGAGAGACCTCTCTATGCCTACGGATTAAAAATTTAATCCGAACAGAGATCCGTCTCCCAAATGACCATCTCATCATCGTGTCAATTAATTCAAGTCACAACATAGCCAAAATCAATGTTAAGGGCCTATAACTTTCTGAATCAACTGACTGCAGAAAAGACGACGTAAGGATCGCTGATTTTTGT
Organism: Boesenbergia rotunda; assembly: GCA_024364735.1. Lineage (NCBI taxonomy): Eukaryota > Viridiplantae > Streptophyta > Magnoliopsida > Zingiberales > Zingiberaceae > Boesenbergia > Boesenbergia rotunda. The sequence continues at coordinate 187,941 of JAGFNQ010002707.1, forward strand.
GTTTATAATCGGGGTCTATGACATAATTAATTATCAATATTAATTATTACATAATTAACTATGATAACTAATTATGAACACATGCATGCGATGACAAAAATCAAATAAAAAAACAAGAACAACGAAGGAGCCAAAGAAGAGATATACCTCGTCTTTTACTTCTTAGTTTTCTACCATATGATCCTCCCTCTTGGACGTCGTGTGGGCGACGAGCTAACAAGATGCAGAGTGTAACACCCACCTTTTTCCCACACCTTATGGTGTGGCGAGAAAGCGGCGTTACGCTAAACATACATGTACATATAAAACATCTTAATGCAACGGAATAATTTTTTTTTCTACACATGCTTTTAACCATGCAACAATACATGAATCATCTATACATGCCTAAATTGTCATTCATGAACCTGGTGTCTTTGGACTTAGCATATTAATGACATGCATAACATCATGATATAACCATCCTATAACTTATTCATAATCATCATAAGTAGCAAGTAACTTATCCATAAACATCATGAGTCTTAAGTCATTCATTAGGCATAACCATTATAAGCATAGCATGGAATCTAAGGAGGCATTTCAAAACCCAAGACATGCGATATGTGTAAATAAAAGAATCCTTTGTCATGGCACCGCCACACACACACATGCCCTTGCCCCTCCTGCGGCTTCCCTTAGTAACCTCTTGCTTGATCTGCGGTATAAGAAAAATAAGACTATAAGCACATAGGCTTAGTAAACCCTTTCCTACTCACGAAAATCCATACGTCACATATTCATAAACATGAAACAGTTGACATTGCATAATTCCGAACATAAGCATAAACATAACACATACTATCATGGCATAATTCTTGACATCGCCATAAACATAACTTACTTATCATGGCATAATTCTTAACATGAACATTTGCATAAACATACTTATCATGGCATCATTTTTCAACATGAGTATAAACATAAACATACTTATCATAGTATCATTCTTAACATAAACATAAGCTTAAGCATACATATCATGGTATCATTCTTAACATGAATCATAAACATAAACATGCTTTTCATGGCTTCATTCTTAACATAAACATAAGCTTAAGCGTACTTATCATGGTATCATTCTTAACATGAATCATAAACATAAACATACGTTTCATGGCACAATGCATAACATGAATGAATGCATGAGTCAAATGCATATACATAAGGATGCTTAATTTGAAAACCATAGTTATAAATACTTGAACATAATCATAACATCGTAGGGGTCCCCGGCTTGTACCACATACATACATCATAAGCGCGCATCCCTAAGTAAATACGAGGTAGCTAGCCTCGACCTACTAGGGTAGGAACAGCTACGGTAGTTCCAAAAACAGGGGCATTTTTAAGGTGCCCATCCCTGTTGGACAGCTACGGTAGTCCCAGAACCGTGGACAGCTTCGGTAGTCCAGGACCGGGGCGTTCTTAAGGTGCCCATCTCTTGGACCCTTACTTCGGTCCGGTACAAGCCCATTCATAAAAATAAAATACTTCACATGCTTCATCATTCGTAGAACATTCTTAGCATAAACATAATCTTGTTTCATGAAACTTAACATAAGAATAAGAACAGCTGCGGTAGTTCCAGAACCGTGGACAGCTACGATAGTCCAGAACCGAGGTGTTCTTAAGGTGCCCATCCCTTAGCATGACATAAACATACTTGACATTTCTGTTGATGCAGTCTGACCCGATTGTTGTTTTGGTGTTGACAACGATTTAAGTTTGGTTGAATGGATTTGGATTAAGTCCAGGTGGATCGGGAGATCGCACGCTGGCATGTGAAAAAGTCCTAGCCTGGAGTGCTAGGTGATTGAAATCCCGGTGAGTGAAGCTGGGTCCTGGTGAGTGAAGCCAAATGGTGGAAATTCTAGTGAGTGAAGCCGGGTCCTGGTGAGTGAAGTCAGGTGGTGGAAATCTCGGTGAGTGAAGCCGGGTCCTGGTGAGTGAAGCCAGGTGGTGGAAATCCCGGTGAGTGAAGACGGGTCCTGGTGAGTGAAGCCAGGTGTTGGAAATCCCGGTGAGTGAAGCCGGGTCCTGGTGAGTGAAGCCAGGTGTGGAAAAGTCCTAACTCGGAAGGTTGGGTGAAAAATCCTAGCTTGGAGGGCTAGGTGAAAAGTCCAAACTTGGAGGGTTAGGTGAAAAGTCCCAACTGGAGGGTTAGGTGAAAATGTCCTGGCTTGGAGGATCAGGTCCTAGCTTGGAGGGCTAGGTTTGGAAAAGTCCTAATCCGGAAGAGTTGGGTGAAAAGTCCTAGCTTGGAGGGCTAGGTGAAAAGTCCTAACATGGAGAGTTAGGTGCAAATTCCCAACTTGGAGGGTTAGGTGAAAAATCCTTAGCTTGGAGGGCTAAGGTGGATGAAACCCTAGCTTGGAGGGCTAGGTTGGAGCCCCTGGATCGGTCTGGTGATCGATCAGGGAGTTGGCACGGTCCTCCTTCATGGATCGGTTTGGTGACCGATCCAGCGATGACTGATCGGTCTGGTGACCGATCAGGGAGTATGCATTTCACTCACTGAACGACTCCTGATCGGTCTGGTGACCGATCAAGGAGCACTCAATGAGTTGAGTTCCCCTACTGATCAGGTTCTAAACGGTCTGGTGACCGATCAAAGACTTAGGATTTAATCAGACATGGACCGATCAGGATGGAGCCTGATTGGTCTGGGAGTAGCCTGATTGGTCTGGTGACCGATCAGGCTGGAGCCTGATTAGTCTGGGGACCGATCTAGAGTGTGCAGCAGATTGCTGGATAGGTCTGGGGACCAATCAGGAGTATGCAGAAGACTACTGGTTCGGTCTGGTGACCGATCAGGCTCCTCCCTGATCGGTCTGGGGACCAATCAAGAGCAGAACTTTAATTCAAATACACTGTCAGAAGTCTGTTTTCACTGTCGATTCTCTGCTACTTGTTGATTTCTTTTTGATATGCATTGCTAAGCCTCTGTTGGAGTGTGCAGGTGATAGCAGGTGATTCAAACACTCAAGGAGGGTCAATGGGAGGCTTTCCTTGGAGCAGGTTTGGATCTATTATGTTTTCACGTCTCAACGGCGTCTGGCGCAACTGGCAACTGACGAAGGCGCGGCTGGCAACTGACAGAGGCTCAGCTGGAGGAGTGTCCAGTGGACTGAGTGCTCAGAGAGGTCAGTGGGTCAGGGTGTGAGCCAGTGGTGCTGATGGAGTTGGCAACGTTGTGCAGTAGCTTAAGAGACAAAGCTGGTTGCAGAGGAGTGAGGCGAACAAGACAGAAACTTGGGAAGTTTGGCTGGGCTATGTTCGTGCTCTCTGTTGCTTTGTGCTTGAGCGATCTTGTTACATCTTTGTGAGCTTGTCTTCTCGAGTGTCTCTGTGCTTAACTTGTATCCTCTTGAGATCACTTGTGGAGAGGTTTCTCCACCGAGAAGGAGGCTGCTACTATCCGGAGTTCACCGGGGTTTGATCTGCCGACGATCAAGGGATCACCCACCTCACGGGCACGCCAAGGAGTAGGGGCAAGTTATCCCCAAACCTTGTATATCGAGGTGTTAGCGTCGGTTTGCTTTCCCTTTATGTTTTGCTTGCTGTTCTTTATTTCTGCTTCTGTGTTTTTGTTTCCGCTGCTACTAATCTGATCACGCAAAAGTATCAAAGAGAAAGAAATTGTGTCTGGCTATATTCACCCCCCCCCCTCTCTAGCCATCCGAGTTCCAACAAGTGGTATCAGAGCTTGGGGCTCTGTTCACGGCTTAACATCCGAGATCTTACAACAAGATGGTTGGAAGAGAAGGATTGAGCACAAACCGACCTCCCTTCCTCGACGACACTGATTTTTTATATTGAAAGTCAAGAATGGAGTTTTACTTAAAGACAAATATGAGTTTGTGGTTCGCTGTCAAGGAGGTTTCTCTCCTCCAAAGAATATTGAGGGAAAAGATCTAGTTTTCTCCATATGGTCATCTGAGCAAATCCGGAATGGGGGAAGCAAATGCCTAAGCTGTGGTCACCTTACAATGTGGGATGACCAAGAGCATTTGATCAAGATTGGTCCCTTCACCTCTGCCAGAGACCTTTGAACAAAGTCATTGAGCTCCATGAAGGAACTCAAGACCCCCGGACTGCCAAGAAGGACTTCCTTCTCAGCCAACTCCAGAACTTGACAATGGGAGAAAATGAAACTGTAAGTATGCTTCATTGTCGTTTCAAAGAAGTATTGAATGGTCTTCACTCCATTGATGAAAAGGTAGAAAACCGAGACCTAGTGAGGTATGTCCTTAAATCATTTCCTAGGAATGCCTTGTGGTCATCCATGGTGGATGCCTACAAGGTGTCTAAGGATCTTTCAATTATCAAGTTAGAAGACCTATTTTGTGAAATGGAACTACATGAGATCTCTAACCAATGTCCCAAAGAGAAAGATATTGCTTTAGTGGCAGGTGACAAAATGAAGAAAATGGAGGAGAGGACTCACTGTCACGTGGCTCTAGTGGCCTTAGAAGACTCAAAGGAGGAAAGTGATAACGAATCAAGCTCCTCAACCACGCCTTCATCATCTTCGGATGATGAAGAGGTAATCTCTCCAGAATTAGATAAATGCTATAGGACGATAGCATGCTTAACCAAATTGTTAAAGAAATCAAAGAATAAGGTTAAGTCATTGAAATTGGAAGTAGAACATTTAAAAACCTCTAAAGATGAGGTAATCGATGAATTGCATGTTAAGACCCTTGAGAATGACAATAAGGACTTAAAGAGCAAAGTTGAAAATCTCAAGAATGTTCTTGAGAAATTCTCATCTAGCTCCAAAACCTTAGACATGATACTCAATTCCCAAAGGGCGGCTTACAATAAGGCCGGTATAGGTTACCGACCTAAGGAACCAACCTTTGCATCATTAATGTCAAGAACCCAATTTAGATCATCAAATGATTCTAGGGTTCATAAGGCTAGAAAGAAAATGACTAAGGCATGGGTGCCAAAGTCCTTCATTATAGATGCCTTAGGTCCCAAAATTTGGGTAAATAAAACTTCCATATTTCGAATTGTATAAGCATTATTTGAGGGGGAGCATCTATCAACATGGGAGGTTGATATTTGGTGCTCCAAACCACCCATGACCAAGGAAAAAATATTCACATGAATGGTATTAGGTTGACACATAACTAACTCTCGTGCCATGGATTGTTTAGGATAATTAGGTTTATTGTTGCAATTTATGTTTTCCTACAATTCATGGTTTATGATATGCCTTATGTCAAGTCTAAGGAGCCCATTTTCTTGTATATGTTATACAACATGAATGCATGCTAAAGAACAAGGATTAACACATAGTTTGTACTAATAAGGCATCACCAAACAAAGAAATGAGCTTAAGGTTTGGGCTTAGGTTTTGCTTAAGATATTTTGTTTGGTGAACATGATCAAGTATGCCATGATTTACTGTATGGGTTAGTGAATTGCATGCAAATTTCTGAGGAATATATAGTTTGTGATGATCATCATAAAACCTCACAAGGCAACATCAATGCATGCTTTTGAAATGTTTTTTTAAAAACTGGTTAAATGAGATAAAAGCATGTCGGACAAAATACAACCTTATGAATTGTATTGATACAATCATGTGTTAGAAAGCTTGATCATGTTTTGATACTAATTTGATACAAGCATGTTTTTGAAAATTTGATCATATTTTTGTTTGTATCATGAAATCTGATCATGTTTTGGAAATTTGATATTAGTATCCTATTTTGATAATTGGTTGAAGAAATGTATTTTGATTAAGGGAACCCTTAGGACCAAATGGATTAAAACTATTTGAATTAAGGTTTGGGAGTGGGTAAGAGGTGAAACGAAATTGTTTCTGAAACTGATCAGTTTCAGAAAACATTATGTGTCAGACCTGATCGGTCCACCGACCGATCAGGACTCACCCTGATCGGTCTACTGACCGATCAGGAGTCATACTGATCGGTCCGGTGACCGATCAGATCAACACTGATCAGAGGTATCAGACTACTCCTCAGTCCTATCCTATTTCATCAAGTTGTATCAGATTACCTGATCATATTGATACACTCAAATTTGATACAAACCAAGTCCAATTGAAACATACTTGATCATTCATTGGTACAAACCTGGTACTAAGTGAGTACAAATTTGTTCAAGTGTTCAAAGAAGGGGTGGGAATTTTTAAGACCCTTGATTCTCATAAATTTTTCTGAAACATCAAGTATTAAAATGCTGATACAAACCTATGTTAGAATGTTCAAATTCATAAGAAAGGATTTGTTGAGTCATGACTCTTGTTCCTAATGTCGTGTTTCAGAAATTTTTCTGAAATGACGAATATCAATAGAGTCTACATACCTGTTGTGGAATGTCAATTGTTAATGCAGTCTGATCAGGAATGTATCAGAGTTTCAGGAATTTTTCTAAAATTTGATCGCTCCCCAGACTAACAAGAAATATGTCTGTATCAAGTAATCAACGAACCTGATCGGTCACGAAGACCAATCAGGATTATATGTCAGATACAGATGCATTCTTTACTTGTCACGAAGACCTTGATCTGCCTACGATCAAGGGATCGCCCACCTCACGGGCACGCCAAGGAGTAGGGGCAAGTTATCCCCGAACCTTGTATATCGAGGTGTTAGAGTCGGTTTGCATTCCCTTTGTGTTATGCTTGCTGTTCTTTATTTCTGCTTCTGTGTTTTTGTTTCCGCTGCTATTAATCTAATCACGCAGAAGTATCAAAGATCAAGAAATTATGTCTGGCTATATTCACCCCCTCCCCTCTCTAGCCATCCAAGTTCCAACAATTTCATCATTCATACTTAACATCATGATGCCTTAAAGGCATGAACATTCATCATCATTCATTATCTTCATTCATAAGGTATGTTATGCATACATCATTTTGTCTTAGAGCCATGATCATCATTTTCATTCATCATCTTCATTCTTAAACACGACTTACGTACATATCATTCATAAGACATGACACACATACATATCATTCATAAAGCATGTCATACATACATATCATTCATTAAGCATGACATACATACATAATTAGCATCTTAATTCATAAAGCATGCATGACCATAGTACATAGGAAAACATGCATAGATCTTTTCATACATGATACATATTCCCTAGGTTCATGGCACATGGTCTAAACATTTATGAATAATCATAGCACATGACCTAACATACGAAGTCATGATACATCTTACATGAAGCTAGGGTTTTAGGTCACATAACGATTCCTACAAATACTTAATCATATACGTACATCCTAGAAAACCATAACAAGTATCTTTGAAAACTTAACCCAACCCAAACCCTAAATTACAAGGTTGGCCGAAAGTTCCATAGGAGATGGCTCCATCATTCAATCAACATGAACGGTTCCATGAGTAAAAGAAAACTCATACATTACATACAAAACCATAGGGAGCCATTAAACCCCATAATTGGAGCTAACCCTAATTTTCTTGCCCTAGAAATGCTCTTGGCCGAAACCCTAAAGGCCATAATTCCATGGGAAAAATTCATATAACACACCATTAATATCCATTAGATCATAGAGGAAACATATAAACATGCTTGAAGGGTTGAATTTAAACCCAACCATGGGACATGGAGGGTGGCCGAAACCCTAAAGGTCTTTAGGGTGCCACAAGCTTTCCCTAAATCATAATCTATACCTTACTTATCATAATAAAACATTAAGGAGCATGAATAAGAGTTTACATCATCCCTAAGCCCCCTTTCAAGCCTTGGCCGAATCCTTTGGAGGCCCTAACCCTATTTTTTCATCATATATTCCAAACAAAATTCTTATATCATGATCACAACTTGAAAACTATTATACCACAGGTGAGGGAGTCTTACCTTCCTTGATCTTGCTTATAAACCTTGAATAGAAAGTAAAAAGAAACCTCCTTGACCCTAAACTTCTCCTTGGCCCTTGTAGCCTTGTAGAAGGCCTTGGATCTTCAAGATGGAGTCCTTTGTGAAGCTTTTCCAAGGGAAAGAAACCCTTGTGGGTTTCAGCTAGAAGAAGAAGAAAGGAGGAGAGGAATGGTCTTGGGGAAGAAGAGAAGGAAAAAGAGTAACTCCTATGTCTCTTCTTCTCTCATCCACTCTTTTATATCACATGAAGGGGGGGGGGCAAGTGAAGGGTCATGGTGTCTCTTCTCTTGATGACTCTTCACTTCCCTAAGCCTTAACCAAAATCCTCTTCATTCTCTACTAGCACTCCCTTGCTAGGTGAATTGGTTAGTACATGCATGCTGGTACCATAGGTCCAAGGTTCAATCCTTGGACCATGCACTTTATTTGTCTATTTTATTTTTATTTTATTTTTTATTAATTTTCGAAAATTCCCTTAAGACCCACCCATAATCCTGCTAATATTCCTAATTAAAATCCCATTTATATTTATATTAAATTCTACCTAAAATCCACCTATAACCATGGTACTAGAAAAAGCCATATAAGGCCCATTAGTACTTAGCTTTTCACATTTCTATTTAAATGGGGAAATCATGGATTACTAGTCTAAAGTTCATGCTAGTATCCCTAGGTTCCTCGGAAACTATCTAGACATGATCAATATTTTAATGAAAATATTGAGAAAATTTTACGCGTCGTTACAATCCCCCATACCTCGTGAAAGTTCGTCCACGAACTTAGAATAGCTCCGGGTACTTGCGTCTCATCTCGTCCTCGAACTTAAAATTAAGCTTTCACATATTAATTGATTCTCATAATTCACATCTCTTCTTCATTATAATTTCTCTCATCACTCCATCCTTAACAATCTATTTTTTTTTATAAAACACTTTCTGCCTTTCCTTCTCATACTCTACTGAGATTTACATCATATTCTACTCTTATCGTTCTCAATCTACGTACTTCACAATGCTTAATCATATTCTCGATACTTCTTTATGTTCTTCTATTTAATCTTTACTTGAATTATACTTCTCTTCTATTATTAGTTTTCCTTTTCTTGATACTACTTCTTTTCTTACTAGATCTACTATTACATCTCTAATCTCATTGTTTTCTGTTATACTTCTTCTGCTTTATTTAATCTCTATCTCACCTCTATCCGTCACTTTTAAAGATACAACTAATACTTATAGCATCGCCTACTCTAATACTAAACTTATCTTGTTTCTAGATATACTTAACGCTATATTACTCTACCTCATCTATTTTATTTCGGATAACTCTCCTAGACCTCTGCCTTCTCACTCTATCTATTTCTAACCAAGTGACTTACATACACTAACTACTATTATCTATCAGATCTCACCCTTATCAAATCTAATCCACCAGACAATCTAACTCAACCTAAAAGTCAACATCTCTACTTCTACAAATTCAATCCATGCTAACAATTCTTTTACTACACATTGATTCCTATTTATTTATCAAGTCATTCCTTTCCACTCAGAGTTTTTCATCAAGCAGTCAAAATTTAACAATTCGATAACAATACTCATTTCTACTTTAACTATCGTCTCATTTTTTTTCCTTCTATTTACATGTAAACTATACTTTTCTCTCATCAATACTCTCACTCATTTTTTTTTACAAGATTTTAAACTCAAGCATCTATTCGGTCTACTCACTCTGATCACTCATAACTTTTATCAATCAATCTTTATCTCTTATTATAGTCTCATCGACTAGCTATATAATTTCATATCTTATAAACTGTTCTTCAAATCACAACATCTTCTCACTTCTCACATTCCATTCTCAGTTTCCTCTTCATTAATTTCTCTAATCGTCTTCTCCTACTAGTACCATAATTCACGCTCTACTATACAATTTACAAGTTAACAATACTCTTTTTTTTTTTACACTTACTCTACTATTTTTATGTTATCATAAAAAAAATACTACTCACTTCTGTTAATTTATTATAATGGACATCATATCTACATACTCTACTGTCGGCGATACGAAAACATTGCCCTTTCCTTCCAGAATCTCCTGCTTGATTCTTTGAAGACTCGGATCACCATCATAGCTCACTCTCAACTTTCCATTACTTTTTATTTCTACATCTACTTCAACTTCTCTCTATCTAAAAGCCTCAATCCTACATCCCTGGCGCTCTTAAAAATCTCTGCTAAGTTCAAAATTATCTAATAAATTTATCTTACATGTTCTCACAAACTTTATCTATCATTCTCTGACTCCATCTTCTTAATTCTACTATTCACTTCCCATACATTACCATGCTTTAAATTACTATACATATATCTCAAAATTTCTCATCTATCTTCAATCCATCTATCACACTTTACCTTCTCTTAACAACTACTTACACACTATTTAATCTCATTACTCTATAACCTATACTTCTCATACTTCTTGATATAACTAGACTGATATTAATACTACTATTTTCACTCGCATGATGTTGCACTATCTACTTAAGTCTTTCATATATTATAACCCTATAATCACATCACACATAATCAATTCATACTCACCGTCTTTCTTTCCCATTACTTAACACTTTTCAACTCTTTTTTTTCCTCAAGTGATCACCTTTCTAAACTTCCAATTATTTTTCTCTCTTACTTTTCTTTTTCTTTCTTCATAAAAGACAAGTAAGGCTAATATAAGTTATTGTTATTCCTACCCACATATCAAACTCTAATGTATTCAATATCATAAAGTAAGGTAAGGTATCATTCATATGTATATATTCCAAAAGTACTCTATATTATAAGGTATCATTTATACTTGCATATTCTAGAATCATAAAATATCATCTATACTTACATATTCTTGAATCATAAAAGAACATAAGGTATACGTAGAGGTACATACTTGGAAGCGGTAGGATGAAGGCTTGATGTGTGTGTAGTGAGATGACAACCTTGCTCTGATACCAACCTGTAACGCCCGCCTTTTTCCCACACCTTATGGTGTGGCGAGAAAGCGGCGTTACGCTAAACATACATGTACATATAAAACATCTTAATGCAGCGGAATAATTTTTTCTTCTACACATGCTTTTAACCATGCAACAATACATGAATCATCTATACATGCCTAAATTGTCATTCATGAACCTGGTGTCCTTGGACTTAGCATATTAATGACATGCATAGCATCATGATATAACCATCCCATAACTTATTCATAATCATCATAAGTAGCAAGTAACTTATCCATAATCATCATGAGTCTTAAGTCATTCATTAGGCATAACCATTATAAGCATAGCATGAATCTAAGGAGGCATTTCAAAACCCAAGACATGCGATATGTGTAAATAAAAGAATCCTTTGTCATGTCACCGCCACACACACACATGCCCTTGCCCCTCCTGTGGCTTCCCTTAGTAACCTCTTGCTTGATCTGCGGTATAAGAAAAATAAGACTATAAGCACATAGGCTTAGTAAGACCCTTTCCTACTCACGAAAATCCATACGTCACATATTCATAAACATGAAACAGTTGACATTGCATAATTCCGAACATAAAGGATAAACTTAACACATACCTATCATGACATAATTCTTGACATCACCATAAACATAACTTACTTATCATGGCATAATTCTTAACATGAACATTTGCATAAACATACTTATCATGGCATCGTTTTTCAACATGAGTATAAACATAAACATACTTATCATAGTATCATTCTTAACATAAACATAAGCTTAAGCATACTTATCATGGTATCATTCTTAACATGAATCATAAACATAAACATGCTTTTCATGGCTTCATTCTTAACATAAACATAAGCTTAAGCGTACTTATCATGGTATCATTCTTAACATGAATCATAAACATAAACATACTTTTCATGGCATAATGCATAACATGAATGAATGCATGAGTCAAATGCATAAATCATAAGGATGCTTAATTTGAAAACCATAGTTATAAATACTTGAACATAATCATAACATCGTAGGGGTCCCCAGCTTGTACCACATACATACATCATAAGCGCGCATCCCTAAGTAAATACGAGGTAGCTAGCCTCGACCTACTAGGGTAGGAACAACTACGGTAGTTCCAAAAACCGGGGCGTTCTTAAGGTGCCCATCCCTGTTGGACAGCTACGGTAGTCCCAGAACCGTGGACAGCTTCGATAGTCCAGAACCGGGGCGTTCTTAAGGTGCCCATCCCTTGGACCCTTACTTCGGTCCGGTACAAGCCCATTCATAAAAATAAAATACTTCACATGCTTCATCATTCGTAGAACATTCTTAGCATAAACATAATCTTGTTTCATGAAACTTAACATAAGAATAGGAACAGCTGCGGTAGTTCCAGAACCGTGGACAGCTACGGTAGTCCAGAACCGAGGCGTTCTTAAGGTGCCCATCCCTTAGCATGACATAAACATACATGACATTTCATCATTCATACATAACATCATGATGCCTTAAAGGCATGAACATTCATCATCATTCATTATCTTCATTCATAAGGTATGTCATGCATACATCATTTTGTCTTAGAGCCATGATCATCATTTTCATTCATCATCTTCATTCTTAAATATGGCATACGTACAAATCATTCATAAGGCATGGCACACATACATATCATTCATAATGCATGGCATACATACATATCATTCATAAAGCATGGCACACATACATAATTAGCATCTTAATTCATAAAGCATGCATGATCATGGTACATAGGAAAACATGCATAGATCTTTTCATACATGATACATATTCCCTAGGTTCATGGCACACAGTCTAAACATTTATGAATAATCATAGCACATGACCTAACATACGAAGTCATGATACATCTTACATGAAGTTAGGGTTTTAGGTCACATAACGATTCCTACAACATACTTAATCATATACGTACATCCTAGTAAACCATAACAAGTATCTTTGAAAACTTAACCCAAACCAATCCCTAAATTACAAGGTTGGCCGAAAGTTACATAGGAGATGGCTCCATCATTCAATCAACATGAAAGGTTCCATGAGTAAAAGAAAACCCATAAATTACATACAAAACCATAGGGAGCCATTAAACCCCATAATTGGAGCTAACCCTAATTTCCTTGCCCTAGAAGTGGTCTTGGCCGAAACCCTAAAGGCCATAATTCCATGGGAAAAATTCATATAACACACCATTAATATCCATTAGATCATAGAGGAAACATATAAACATGCTTGAAGGGTTGAATTTAAACCCAACCATGGGACATGGAGGGTGGCCGAAACCCTAAAGGACTTTAGGGTGCCACAAGCTTTCCCTAAATCATAATCTATACCTTACTTATCATAATAAAACATTAAGGAGCATGAATAAGAGTTTACATCATCCCTAAGCAACCTTTCAAGCCTTAGCCGAAACCTTTGGAGGCCCTAACCCTATTTTTTCATCATATATTCCAAACAAAATTCTTATATCATGATCACAACTTGAAAACTATTATACCACAGGTGAGGGAGCCTTACCTTCCTTGATCTTGCTTATAATCCTTGAATAGAAAGTAAAAAGAAACCTCCTTGACCCTAAACTTCTCCTTGGCCCTTGTAGCCTTGTAGAAGGCCTTGGATCTTCAAGATGGAGTCCTTTGTGAAGCTTTTCCAAGGGAAAGAAACCCTTGTAGGTTTCGGCTAGAAGAAGAAGGAAGGAGGAGAGGAATGGTCTTGGGGAAGAAGAGAAGGAAAAAGAGTAACTCAGTTTGGTTCAGATCTGAAGAGATCCGACCGTTGGATGAAGCCAAATCGATCTCTGTCATTCGTTGCTAATTTCCTTTTGATGCTGTGAGCCCTGAACTCAATTGGCTTGGTTTGGCTTAACCAAGTGCTGAACTTAACTGCTAGGCTCTGGTTTGGCTGACCGAATCACTGAACCTGGACCGGACAGAGGCTGAACCCAAATGCTGAGCCAAAATGCAGCAGAGGCTGGCTGAACCAAATTGCTAGGCTGAACCGGACAGTGACTGGACTGATCTCAAGCTCTGGTTTGGCTGGGCTGAAGCTGGCTTGACTGGACCAACCGAACCACGCGCAGCTAGGGATAAAACGCAGATCGCGCAGCCAAGCTAGGGCAGACGGGGGAATCACTCGGGAGAGACGGAGACGAGGACTCGGGGGGTTCCTGATTCTTTGTCTTCACCTTCTCCACCTTCTCCATCTCCTCCGGCAACTGCACAAGCTACGGCAAGGGGTTCGAACACTAGCCGGCTGGAGTTCCATCACCGCAGTTTCTTCTCCACCTTCATCATCGCCGGCCGGTATCATTTCTCCACCTCTTCTCTTTCGGGGTTCGGAGAGAAGAGAGGAAGGGTTCTCTTTCGGGGTTCGGAGAGAAGCCAGTCATCTTCCTTCACCGCACGCTACCGGACGAAGCTAGGGCTCTGGGGGTTCCGAACCCTAGTCGACTCCACCGCCGACGATCCATCCACCTCTCCGTCCGGATTCAAGTTCCACCAGGGAACCCTAGATGTCAATTTGAGTAGCTTAAATTCCCAGCAGAGTTTTTCTTCAGCATTTTTCTTCAGCAATTCTTTCTCGTCGATTTCTTTGCAGCAGTTTTCATTCCACAGCAATTAAATTCCATTGCACAATTTTCTTCCCAGTTTTTCGATTCCAGCAGATTCCAATTCCAGCAGCTCTTTAGTATTTTCAGTAGTTTATTACTTAACAGCAGATGCATGTTGTGCCAGTTGATATGTTTCAATCGTGTGATTCAATGCATCCATCAGTTGATGATCTCCCATGTTTAGTTTCTTGAATTTTGATTTAATTTGATACATGCTAAGTGATCTGTGAATGTTCTTCAATCACTGGTTTCTTCATTTTGTTGCAGTTAGCTTAGTTTAAATCCATCCTTTAATTGCTTCTTTCAATAGCTGGAAGTTCTTGTTTTCGTTTGGATTCAATTTGGTTTAACTTGTCTTTCATTTTCTACAATTGTAATCATCTCTTCCAGATCCGGCAGCCACCTTTCTCAGCAGTTCTTCATCGGCTCCTTTCTTCAATTCCGGCAGCTAGCAGATTTCTTCCAGCACAATTCAATTCCAGTTTGGCAGCTGATCGGCATTTCACCTTTCACAGCAATTCAATTCCAGCAGCTGTTGAATTTGCAGCAGTCCATCTGATTTCCAGAAGTTCTGTGATCCAATTTTCAAAAGTTCTTCCTTTAATTGTTGCTTGTTGACTGATATTCATTGTGTTTGAATGGTTGTGATTGATAGTTAGTTTGTTGGATGTTTGTATTTGATGAATTTCCCCAATTCAAATAGCACGTACTCAAAGCAAATTCAATTATGCCCACATGGTCTTTGGTCAATTGTCTCTTAGAACAGTTAATTCCAATTGTGATGTTTCTTAGTTGATTAACTCTTGTTTTGTATTGCTTTTTCCATGTCTTTAAGTTCTCTGTCTTCATTACATGCAATTAGGTTAGGAAATTAAATTTCTTTCATGCTATAGGTTTTATTCCATGCCTAGGCTTCATTAATGCCTTATTTCTTGAATGCTTCTTCACATTGCCTTTTCTTTTCTGCAATTGTAGTTAGGGTAATTTAGATTTCCTTACCTGTATTATCCTTCCTTAATTAGAACTAGATTTCATATTTGCTCTGTTATTCATTTTGTAGTCCTAGCTCTTAAATCCAAAACCACAATTTCATATTAAAAATCCAAAAGCAATAAAATACGAATCTGAGAATTATCTTGCACCAACTACATTCGTTGGGAGACGACTCGAGTTACTCTATGCTACATTAGTGTAGAGGAGTTCGATATCTTAATTGTATTTGAAACCGTAACACGACAAAAAACGGTTATCAAATTTTTGGCGCCGTTGCCGGGGAATGAATAACTGGAAATACTAGTTTAAATTGTCACGAAAGTTGGGACCATCAGATTTAGATGTGAATGAATAACTGGAAACCCTTTTTACAATCAAAATCTGAAAATGTAATATAGGGGCCACAGGTCGTATTTTTTCTCGAGGCTAGTTGTAGTGTTTGATTCGAGCTTGGTTTATGTGTCGTTTGTGTTTTTGGGTTTCAAATAAGTGAATTTGGTTTTGGGGTTTAAATTGAAACTGAAATTGCAATGGAAAAATAAAAACCTTGATTTAATAAACTAAACAAGAAATTGGCACTAAAGAGCTCAACTAAGGGAAACCTAATTAAGCACTTACCAATTTTTATGGGAAACTGATTTATGATTTCAACAAAACAAAAAGATGCCAAGCAATGAAGTAAAGGCAGTGATGGGAATTTTCGGAAATAAACAAGCTTAACACAAATCAATGCAAAGGAAATTTTGAGATTACACAAGCAACAAACATCAACTTAGCTATAATATTTTTGGAACCTAACCACTGCCAATAAAATTCAGATATGAATGAGTGCAAGCTTATTGAATTCAAACACAATCATATGCCACAAAAACAAACTAAATTCGGATACAAAAAGATTAAAATCAATTGGCACACAAGAGACAACTCTTGTGCCAAAAGTTAACACTAATTCGGAAATAAGTGATCTTCCAACTCAACTTTTCTTTTCTTTTAAAACTGATTGGTTCGATTGGGAAACAAAGGTATTAGACAGAACTAAGCAAGATTCTAAAAGGAATTGAAACTGAGATCAAAACTTGAAAGGAAACAACAAATTCAGAAATCAAAAGGGCTGAAATTTAGATGCCAAATTGAAAAGATTAGCTACTGATTTTTTTTTCTGTTTCGCAATAGCTAAAGGCTGAGCTAGCTAACACAAACTGAGTACAAGTAACTAATCTAGGAGCAAATAAGTTTAAACTAGCAATTACTTAACAACAACTAGTGTAATGGAAGTGAAATCACTAAAATGCAGAAATCTAGCTTGGCACGCCACAATGCATTTGGCACGCAGCAATTGAAACTAAAGTGAACTGAAATTTAACTCTATTAATCACTAAACAAGTTCCTAACTTACTGAACTCGAAGATTAAACTCCTAATTAAGCTAAACAATTCAGAACTTAAAACTAAGATAGCTGAAAAACTGAAAATTGCAGAAACAGAACAGAATTCGCCGAAATGGAATTTAAGCTACAAAACATGAAATTAGCTAGCTAAACTACTCCTCAACCCTTCCTCAGCTCAAGAACTTCTTGGTCGTCAAGCAAGAGCTGGCTTCGAACCCCTAGGCTCAGCAAATCAGTGGAAATCCATTTCTGAAGTTGATTCTGCTCAATTCTGCGCTTGGCTGGAATTTTCAATCCGATTCACTCCATCTCAATTGGGTGAGCTGCGATGATGAATTGGGAAGCTTCCGAGCTCATCTGAGAACCCCTACAAATGGCTCAGAAGCTTGGAAATGGACTATGGAAGAGAAGATAGTGGTTGGACTGTGGAATTGCCGAAACCCTCAAGCAAGCCCTGTTCCGGCGCAAATAGAGCTGAATTCTTCAAGGAATCGATTCCCAAAGACTCAATTCTTGATCTGGAATAGAGATTGAGGTGGTCACGCCTTCTTGGAAGAGAAATTTTCAAAAACGATGAAGAATGGATCAAAAACGGCGAAGAACAGTGAAGACTGCGAAGACGCGACAAAGGGTAAGCTGCGCGATTTTTTTCCTTAAGTAATTAAGCACGGACGGTCCAGATTGATCCACTTCAATCCAACGGCTGATCTTGGTTTGATTTGAGCCAAACTTTGATGATGATGATCTGGGGTCAGGATCTGCCTTGTGGTAGCTCGGATCCTCCAGATTTGCAACGGATGATCCAGATCAAGCTAATCTTTGAATGGATGATCTAGAGCCCTCCGAGCTTGATCCAACGGTTGATTTAGCTCTGATTGGGATGAAACTTCAGATCTTGATCAGGGTGCTTGATCAACCCTAGCCCTAGCTCGGATTGCTTCAGATGGTCCCGGATGGCTCAGATCTAGCCGCTCTTGAATCGGACGGCCCAGATTAAATCATAATCTTGATAATTCGATCCGGGTCACTTCCGACTCAAGTTTGACCCAATATGCCCTAGATCCTTGAACCTTTGATGCCTACAAAAATAGATCAAGAATTTAGTGGCCAAATAATCCAATTTTATGCAAATTTGCAATTAAGTCCAAAACAAGAGTAAGTTCTAAAACCTAGGGCAATTTCACAATTTTGGCAATAAAAACATAGGTCAAACATAGATTTTAGCAGCTCAAATAATCAATAAAATAGTATTTATCAACTCCCCCACACTTGAGCTTGAGCGTCTCGCGAAAACAGTAAATATGTATCCCCTAGATTTTCTTAAGCATAATTAGAAGCAAATGAAAAGAAATTACCTAAGGTTGTCAATTCTCATAAATCTAAGCCCTATGGATTAGTATCTTGTCCTTAAATCAACAACTTAGCCTTTTCATCCATCATGAGTCATTGAGATGAATCTAACTCATAGCCTTTCAAGGAAAATTTTGGTGGCTCTCTCCTTAAGTTCTAACTTGATGATGGAAGTGGAGCTCACTCAAACACACATGCTTCTTGCATTTCCATAGGCTTGCTTATTATCTACTCTCCACCATTAATCATGAATAGGATCAACATCTATAAAAACAATTGAAAGACATAGAAATGATAAGAAATGAAATAAGAGCCAAGAAAAGTGGAAAATTTGAGTAAAGTGGAAGACTTGAGTGCTTGAGGATATTTTTGATGCTCTTTGCTTCTCTTAACAGTCCTCTAGTGATATAAAAATGTGTGAAGTCAGATTTCGATAACTGCCTTTGATTTGGATGAAAACTCCTTCCTTGGTTCAATGTGCCAATCTTCCTTCAATTGCGTGCCATTTGGATCCTTCTCTTTTCTCCTCATCAAATTTTTTTCTTTTCTTTCTCTCTAGTAAAGCTCAGAATGTATTGGAACAAAATTTGATTCAGATGAGGGCACTTCACTGATTTAAAGTACCAAGACTTCAATCTTGTGTCATCTTGTTTCTCTCTTTTCTTTTCCTTTTCAAACTGTTTTTCTTCTCTTTTTTTTTTTTGAATCTTCTAATAGAGCATTTCAGATCTTGTAAAACTCCAATTTCTTCATATCAGTTGGCATCTTAAAGTAGTCGAGCACTTAAAGAATTCCACTCAAAATTCTGCTCAACAAGTTTAATTGCAGCCTCTTCACTTCCTATTCTGATCAGCAGTTGTTTCGAATTTTCTTTGCATCTTCCTGCATCAGATTCTAGCATCCATTGGTTCTTCTTATACCTTGCAAACTTCTGCATTTTTCTGGTGGGCAGTTAGCATCAAATAGAGATGGAAAGGTTGATCCCAGCTGTGTGCCATTCAATTTCTGCAACTTTTTCTTTCTTTTTCTGTTCTTGACCTGAAAAATCCAATCAACTACATTTCTTTCTCTTTTGATCAGCCGTGTAGGTGCCTAACAATTTCAGACACATGCCTATACCTACTGCCTTGATTTATAGCCTCACAACTCAAACTAGGTTGCAAGTTGGTACAACTGCCTTCATAGCATTTCCATTGGTTTTCCTCCTTTCATAACTGAATTTCCAGCTTAAGTATCAACTTGCTGCTCTCCAAAACCTCTTGGGCTTCGAGTGGGTTTGTTTTGAGTCCTTTTTAGCATCCTTTGCAGCAGCCACATTAGTTCCAACTCAATTCATTTGCACTTCCATTTCTGCACTGCACAGATTTTTGTTTCTCTCTTTTTTTTTTCTCTTCAATGGCACAGATTTTTCAATTACTTCAGATGTATACAACTTCAATTGTGTTCAGCTACGCTTCCTTATCAGAATTAACTTCCAATCACACTGCCGTGACCTTCAAATGGACTGATCAGCACAATTGGCACAAAGAAATGGCAACTCCAAGTTCTCATTGCAGATTTCTTCTCCTTTGTTCTTTACTGATTTTTTTTTTAGGCCAGCTGCTTGTTCAGTCACTATATACTTGAATTCTGATCAGAGTAACCTCAACTCAGCCTTGCCGTGAGCTCCAAGAATAGCAGATGCAGTCCACTCGAAAATTCTGCCCACAAAGTTCAATTTCAGCAACTTCTTTTCAATTCTGCTCCACTTCTATCTCTAGCAGCCATTTGTTTTTCTTAGATCCGAAATTGAATGTGCACCTTCAACTTCAGATACATTTTACAATCCAAGCTAGCAGATTTTTTTCTTTCTTCTTTGGCACAAACTTCTCTTCTCTGATTTTTCTTTCAATTGAGTGTGCCATCTCTCTTCTCTGATTAGAATTGCAGCCACTTTTTCCTTTTCTTCTCAGCTTTTTGTATCCTTTCGGCAGCTACACAATTTCCTCCTGTTCTCAGCTTCTTCACTTCCTAGATTGCACAACAGCTCTTCATGAATTTTCCAGAACTTGTAGCTTCCCTTGAATTCGGTTTGTTTAATTCAGTAGCTCCAAATCCAACACTCGGCAGATTTTCTTCGCATTAGTTTCAGCTGAATCCTTGGCACAAACATTGCTTGGATCTCCAAATTGTAATCAAGAATCTAGATGCCCACCTTAGTTCCATCCTCAACCATTTCTTCTTGCTCATTATTGCCACCAAACATCACTCACTTGGCACATGAAAATGCAGAAAAAATTTTTTGTTGACATGAATTGCTTCTTTTGATACAAATTGCTTCCCAATCACTAATCACTCCCCCACACTTAAAACTTTGTCCGTCTCGGGCAAAATAGCATCAAGAAAACATCCCAAGCAAACAAATCCATAGAAAAATTGGGGTTAAGATTAGGAATAAGGAAAGACAATTAAAAAGAGTATGTATCAAGTATGATCATGGAAAAAGGGAAACAATATGATTAGTCTTCATAGATGTGATCCAATCAATGAGATATGGTTTTGAAAGAACCTAGGCAAGTTCTAGAGCACAATAACATGTGTGTGTCACAAAGATAAGGCTAAATCTCACTAGGTAAAAATAATTCATCTCAAGTCATCAATTAAGAATCTAAAGCTAAATAGTACTCAAGCATCCAAGAATTCATCCATTAGCTCAAACCCTAAGTTTTGACAACCAAATTTAATTTATTTTCCAAAAGATTCTAAAATGACAATAAGTTAACCTAGAGGGATACATTTATTCCTAATCATGCAAGAAAAAGTGCTAAAACACAAGACATGGTATTTACAATGACTTTTATTCATGTTACTCTACTCACTTATTTATTAACAAGAACTCATTTTAAGAGTGAAAACATGCAATAAAGGAAAAGGCAACAAAGATCAAACTCCCTTTTATTTCTGGCGGTCGGAGTCTGTCAAGAAATAGCCTCCACCGTGGTAGTGGAGGAGTCAGGGTGTGCGAAAAAGCTTGTTCCATTTGTTCAACTTCACTGTGCATCGCTCCCCCACACTTGGACTTAACTGCAACCTGTTCAGGTGGACGAAGATTATTTAAATACAAGACCCATTTAAGAGGTAGAGTGTTTTGAATTAAAGTAAAATCTACTCCCTCTTTATTCTTTTTGGGACACATTTCAGGAGGTTTGAGCCTGTTCAGATGAAGCTCCCACTCCAGAAGTCTTCTGGACCCTGCAAAACAATGTAATACCCCTCTCAAGCGTGCAGGGTACGAAGGGAATAAAATGATATCAGTCTTTGCATAAAATTTATCCAAAAATACATCACATCCAATAAAATCAAGTTTAGGCATCTCAAAGAATTTTTTGCAATGAATATCTACCCAAGATGCATCAAGACACTTATCATAATCAATGAAATCTATTTTGGATGCTCCAATGAAATTTTTCCAATTATTTCCCACACATGTCAAATCAAGAAATGTATCGCAGCCAATAAAATCAACTTTTGGTACCTCTCTTGATGTTTCCAAAAAAATAAAAGAAATACTTACCTGATCGTGCTGAAAAATACCTAGAGGTTCCACAATGATAGATGTGTCCATAGCTTCCTCCTGGTCAAGTATAAGTTCCATATCAGGTTCAAGTTCTAGTAGGCACTCAACTGGAAGAAGTGATCCTTGGGGCTCTGTGCAATCCCCTACACTTTCTTCAATACATGTTTCCTCAACCATTCCTGCAACAACCAATTTAGAAAAATCAGGACCTTCAATAATACTATAATCACAAAATAAAAGATGAGAATGGTCCTGTGAGGTAGGAATGGGTGATTCTTGGGGCTTAGTGCAATCCCCTACACTCTCAATCCTGTCCTCTGAATTTTTTGATGTATCAATCACTGTAGGTGGTCCCTGGGGCTCTGTGCAATCCCCTACACTTTGAATAATCTCTCCAGCTGTAAATGCATCTGAAAATTCCTCAGTCTCAGCAGTAAATCTTCTGTCAGCCTCCTCTGAATGAATAGCTCCTCTAGAAAAATCAGATAAAAGTCCCTCAGCCTCTAACTCTGTCTGCTCCAGCTCCTCAAGACTGTCCATGCTCATAACGGAGTGATCCTCTCTCGGATGCTTCATAGCATCGAAAAGGCTAAACTGAATAACCGTATCTCCAATCTCCATAGAAAGTGTACCGGCATATACATCAATCTTTGTTCTGGCCGTCTTCAGAAAAGGTCTGCCTAAATAAGTGGAGAACGGTGTGCCAAATAATCTCCTTCCATATCCAAAATATAGAAATCTGCAGGAAAAATTAGCTCCTTTACCTTCACCAAAACATCCTCAATCATACCTGTTGGGCGGGTTTGGCTCCTGTCTGCTAGCTGTATCACCACGCCAATGGGCTGTAAAGGGCCTATGCCGAGCATCTGAAAGACTGACCTGGGCATCACATTTATGGAAGCTCCTAAATCTAACATAGCATCATGGAATGTAGTGCTCCCTATCTCACAAGAAACAGTAAACATCCCAGGGTCTTCACATTTCTGAGGTAGAGCATGGATGAGCGATGAAACATTTTTCCCAATGCTGACCAATTCATTTTCCTTAAGCTTCCTCTTGTTAACACAAAGATCCTTCAAAAACTTAGCATACTTTGGAATTTGTTTGATCATGGTCAACAAAGGTATATTGATCTCCACTTTGCTGAAAAGCTCCACTAGTTCATTAAATTCCATAGCCTTCTCCTTCTCCCCTTGTCTTTTGGCATGCATTCTTTGCTGTGGAAAGGGTAAAGGTACCCTAAAATCATCTTCTTTGGCCGGAAGTGGAGAGGCTGAATTCTGCCCTGCTGTCCCATGCGATGTGGTGGCTGTAAAATCGGCCTTGGCACTGATTTCTTCTCCGTTTTCCACCAAATTTAGAGGGTTACTTGAGGAAGGGGGTTGGGCACGGGCTAGGGGTGGAATCAGCTGAATTTGAAGTCGTTTTATGTATGATCTGAGCTGGAATTGCAGTTACTGTCTGGTTTTCTGAAAAATCTGCTCTTGGATTCCTTGGAGATGATGTAACCTTCCCACTTCTCAAATAAATAGCACTCACATTTCCTTTAGGATTAGGAACAGTTTGGGAAGGTAGTTGACTTGATCCTTGAGCTTGATTCTGATTAATCCCACTCGCCAATTGACCCATTTGCCTCTCAAGGTTTTTTATGGTGGGAAACATTTGTTGCATCATCTCCATCATTTGTTGTTGCTGCGCATTTCCTCCACTTGAGCTCCCATACCCTCCTTGGTTAGCATAGCTCCTTGACTGATTTTGAAAGGATGAAGTAGGCTGAAAATTTTGAGCTTGCTGATTTGGTTGAAAACATGGCTGTTGGGGCTGATTAAAGGACTGATTGGGCTGTTGATAGGGCTGATTAAAGGGCTGATATTCTTGGAAACTTTGCTAGGAGTTGTAGCCTTGAAAGTTCTGATTTTGGTGTGGAAAATTCGGTGGCAAGGGCTGAAAATTCTGACTTGAAACCCTTGATTAAGGCTGAAATTCTGATTCAAGGGCTGTGAGGCTGAAAATTGTTGGTTTTGAGGCGGAAGCTGGAAATGTTGAACCTTGCTGCCCTTGATTGAAATTGCTGGAATTGAGGTTCGAAATGCTGAATGGTTGCTGAAATTGTTGAGAATTAGGCTGAAACGGGGGCTGAAAATTTTGGTTGATGGCTGAAAAGTTGCTGATTGATCTGATTTTGCTGGGGCTGCTGGAAGTTCGGTAGATGCTGCTGTGAGGGTTGATTTTGAGGCTCTTGTTGGCAGAAAGCATTCCCGTACCTCAAGTTAGGATGATTCCTCCAACCGGGGTTGTAAGTAGAGGAATACGGATTGTTTCTCGCTGGAAATTGTCCTCTTACTAATGCTGCTACTGTTTCATCCTGTTGGAGGGTTGGGCATGAATCTGAGGTGTGCTCTAGACTAGAGCAAATGCCACACACACTTATCACTTGACTAGAGGGTGGAGGTACTGAAGGAGTTGAGCCTTGATTTGCATTGCTAACCTTCAACTCCTTAATAAGTGATGTGATCTCTGCCAATCTCTTGTCATAATGATCAATAGGAACTACCTGAACTTCACCCACTCCTCTGGTGGTCAAGGCTCTACTTCCAAATTGTTGGGAATTCTCAGCCATATTAGAAATTAACTCCCTAGCTTGCATTGGCGTTTTGTTCACTAGGGCCCCTCCAGCTGCAGCATCTATCATGACTCTATCCATCTGCAGCAATCCTTCATAAAAGTACTGAATCAAAATGCTCGCTGATTGATGCTGGGGGCAACTTGAACACAACTTGTTAAATCTTCCCAGTATCATATAGTGTCTCACCAACCACTTGCTGAATCCCACAGATCTTTTTCTAATTATAGCTGTCCTGGAAGCTGGGAAATATTTTTCCAAAAATGCCTTCTTCATAGCGATCCAACTAGACACATGTCCTGTAGGCAGATAATAGAACCAGTCTTTTGCTGCTCCTGTCAGTGTGAAGGGGAAAGCTCTCAGCTTGATGTCTTCTTCAGAAATGCCCTGAGGCTTCATAGTAGAGCATACCACATGGAATTCGTGCAGGTGTCTGTTGGGATCCTCTCCAGTAAGTCCCTAAAACTTTGGCAACAAATTGATGAGTCCAGATCTTAACTCAAAATTCCCCCCTAGCTCTGGATAAGCTATGCTGGAGTACTGAAATGCAGCATCTGGTGCTGCGAGCTCCTTCATTGTCCTCTGGTGGTCTGCCATGTCACTGCCTGAGTGAGTGAAGATAGTCTGAATAGGAGGGATATCTGTAGTCTCAGAAAGAATGCCCTGACTCCTCCTAGCTCTGAAAGTCCTCTCAATCTCAGGGTCGAATTCTTCTAAGTCACCACCTGAAGACCTGGTCATAAAACAAAATAAATCGCAGTAAAAGTGGATACAGAGATAAGACAAATAGAATCAAATCAAAAGATATAACAATAAGCACAAAAATAAATCAAGAATGATATGAAATGAATGCACAAGCAAAAATTAAACAAATCAACTAGTGTTTCCCCGGCAACGGCGCCAAAAATTTGATAGACCCGAATTACTAGTTTAAATTGTCACGAAAGTTGGGACCATCAGATTTAGATGTGAATGAATAACTGGAAACCCTTTTTACAATCAAAATCTGAAAATGTAATATAGGGGCCACAGGTCGTATTTTTCTCGGGACTAGTTGTTGTGTTTGATTCGAGCTTGGTTTATGTGTCGTTTGTGTTTTGGGTTTCAAATAAGTGAATTTGGTTTTGGGTTTAAATTGAAACTGAAATTGCAATGAAAATAAAAACTTAGTTAATAAACTAAACAAAAATTGGCACTAAAACTCAACTAAGGGAAACCTAATTAAGCACTTACCAATTTTTATGGCAACTGTTTTATGATTTCAACAAAAAAAAATGCCAAGCAATGAAGTAAAGCAGTGATGGAATTTTGGAAATAAACAAGCTTAACACAAATCAATGCAAGGAAATGAGATTCAAACAACAACTCAACTAACTAGCTAAATGTTTTTGGAACCAACCATTGCCAATAAAATTCAGAAATGAGTGACTGAACTTATTGAATTCAAACACAATCACATGCCACAAAAACAACTAAATTCGGATGCAAAAGATTAAAACAATTGGCACACAAGAGACAACTCTTGTGCCAAAAGTAACCAAATTCGAAATAAGTAACTTTCAACTTTTCTTTTTTAAACTGATTGGTTCATTGGGAAACAAGGTATTAGAAGAACTAAGCAAATTCTAAAGGAATTGAAACTGAATCAAACTAGAGGAAACAAAAATTCAGAAACCAAAAGGGCTGAAATTTAGATTCAAATTGAAAGATTACTACTGATTTCTGTTTTCACAATAGCTTAAGGCTAACTAGCTAACAAAACGAGTAAAGTAACTAATCTAGGAGCAAAAATTTAACTAGCAATTACATAACAAAACTAGTGTAATGGAATGAAATCATAAAACAGAACTCACTTGGCACGCCACAATGCATTTGGCACGCAACAATTAAACTAAATGAACTGAATTTAACTCTATTATCACTAAACAACTTCCTAACTTACTGAACTCGAAGATTAAATCCTAATTAAGCTAAACAATTCAGAACTTACAAACTAAGAGCTGAAAACTGAAAAACAGAAACAGACAGAATTCGACCGAAATGGAATTTAAGCTACAAAACATGAAATTAACTAGCTAAACTACTCCTCAACCCTTCTCAGCTCAAGAACTTCTTGGTGTCAATCAAGAGCTGGCTTCGAACCCCTAGGCTCAGCAAATCAGTGGAAATCATTTCTGAAGTTGATTCTGTCCTATTTGCGCTTGGCTGGAATTTTCAATCCGATTCACTCCATCTCAATTGGTGAGCTGCGATGATGAATTGGGAAGCTTCGAGCTCACTGAGAACCCCTACAAATGGCTCAGAAGCTTGGAATGGATCGTGGGAGAAGAAAGTGGTTGGACTGTGGAATTGCCGAAACCCTCAAGCAAGCCCTGTTCCGGCGCAAATGGAGCTGAATTCCTCAAGGAACGATTGCCAAAGACTCAATTCTTGATCTGGATAGAGATTGAGGTGGTCACGCCTTCTTGGAAGAAAATTTTCAAAAATGATGAAGAATGGATCAAAAACGGCGAAGAACAGTGAAACTGGAAGACGCGACAAAGGGTAAGCTGCGCGATTTTTTTCCTTAAGTAATTAAGCACGGACGGTCCAGATTGATCCACTTCAATCCAACGGCTGATCTTGGTTGATTTGAGCCAAACTTTGATGATGATGATCTGGGGTCAGGATCTGCCTTGTGGTAGCTCGGATCCTCCAGATTTGCAACGGATGATCCAGATTAAGCTAATCTTTGAATGGATGATCTAGAGCCCTCCGAGCTTGATCCAACGGTTGATTTGGTCTGATTGGGATGAAACTTCAGATCTTGATCAGGGTGCTTGATCAACCCTAGCCCTAGCTCGGATTGCTTCAGATGGTCCCGGATGGCTCAGATCTAGCCGCTCTTGAATCGGACGGCCCAGATTAAATCATAATCTTGATAATTCGATCCGGGTCACTTCCGACTCAAGTTTGACCCAATATGCCCTAGATCCTTGAATCTTTGATGCCTACAAAAATAGATCAAGAATTTAGTGGCCAAATAATCCAATTTTATGCAATTTGCAATTAAGTCCAAAACAAGAGTAAGTTCTAAAACCTAGGGCAATTTCACAATTTTGGCAATAAAAACATAGGTCAAACATGGATTTTAGCAGCTCAAATAATCAATAAAATAGTATTTATCAAGGCCCTAACCCTATTTTTTCATCATATATTCCAAACAAAATTCTTATATCATGATCACAACTTGAAAACTATTATACCACAGGTGAGGGAGTCTTACCTTCCTTGATCTTGCTTATTAACCTTGAATAGAAAGTAAAAAGAAACCTCCTTGACCCTAAACTTCTCCTTGGCCCTTGTAGCCTTGTAGAAGGTCTTGGATCTTCAAGATGGAGTCCTTTGTGAAGCTTTTCCAAGGGAAAGAAACCCTTGTAGGTTTCGGCTAGAAGAAGAAGGAAGGAGGAGAGGAATGGTCTTGGGGAAGAAGAGAAGGAAAAAGAGTAACTCCTATGACTCTTCTTCTCTCATCCACTCTTTTATACCACATGAAGGGGGGGGGCAAGTGAAGGGTCATGGTGTCTCTTCTCTTGATGACTCTTCACTTCCCTAAGCCTTAACCAAAATCCTCTTCATTCTCTACTAGCACTACCTTGCTAGGTGAATTAGTTAGTACATGAATGGTGGTACCATAGGTCCAAGGTTCAATTCTTGGTGCATGCACTTTATTTTTCTATTTTATTTTAATTTTATTTTTTGTTATTTTTGAAAATTCCCTTATGACCCACCTATAATCCTGCTAATATTCTTAATTAAAATCCTATTTATATTTATATTAAATTCTACCTAAAATCCACCTATAACCATGGTACTAGAAAAGCCCATATAAGGCCCATTAGTACTTAGCTTTTCACTTTTCTATTTAAATGGGGAAATCATGGATTATTAGTCTAAAGTTCATACTAGTATCCCTAGGTTCCTTGGAAACTATCTAAACATGATCAATATTTTAAAGAAAATATTGAGAAAATTTTACGGGTCGTTACAATCCCCCATATCGCGTCAAAGTTCATCCTCGAACTTAGAATAGCTCCAGGTACTTGCGTCTCATCTCGTCCTCGAACTTAAAATTAAGCTTTCACATATTAATTGATTCTCATAATTCACATCTCTTCTTCACTATAATTTCTCTCATCACTCCATCCTTAACAATCTTTTTTTTTTATAAAACACTTTCTGCCTTTCCTTCTCATACTCTACTGAGATTTACATCATATTCTACTCTTATCGTTCTCAATCTACGTACTTCACAATGCTTAATCATATTCTCGATACTACTTTATGTTCTTCTATTTAATCTTTACTTGAATTATACTTCTCTTCCTTTATTAGTTTTCCTTTTCTTAATACTACTTCTTTTCTTACTAGATCTACTATTACATCTCTAATCTCATTGTTTTCTGTTATACTTCTTCTACATTATTTAATCTCTATCTCACCTATATCCGTCACTTTTAAAGATACAACTAATACTTATAGCATCGCCTACTCTAATACTAAACTTATCTTGTTTCTAGATCTACTTAACGCTATATTACTCTACCTCATCTATTTTATTTTGGATAACTCTCCTAGACCTCTGCCTTCTCACTCTATCTATTTCTAACCAAGTGACTTACATACACTAACTACTTTTATCTATTAGATCTCACCCTTATCAAATCTAATCCACCAGACAATCTAACTCAACCTAAAAGTCAACATCTCTACTTCTACAAATTCAATCCATGCTAACAATTCTTTTACTACACATTGATTCCTATTTATTTATCATGTCATTCCTTTCCACTCAGAGTTTTTCATCAAGCAGTCAAAATTTAACAATTCGGTAACAATACTCATTTCTATTTTAACTATCGTCTCATTTTTTTTTCCTTCTATTTACATGTAAACCATACTTTTCTCTCATCAATACTCTCACTCATTTTTTTTTTACAAGATTTTAAACTCAAGCATCTATTTGGTCTACTCACTCTGATCACTCATAACTTTTATCAATCAATCTTTATCTCTTAATTATAGTCTCATCGACTAGCTATATAATTTCATATCTTATAAACTGTTCATCAAATCACAACATCTTCTCACTTCTCACATTCCATTCTCAGTTTCCTCTTCATTAATTTCTCTAATCGTCTTCTCCTACTAGTACCACAATTCGCACTCTACTATACAATTTACAAGTTAACAATACTCTTCTTTTTTTTTACACTTATCTACTGCTTTTATGTTATCATAAAAAAATACTACTCACTTCTGTTAATTTATTATAATGGACATCATATCTACATACTCCACTGTCGGCGATAAGAAAACCATCGCCCTTTCCTTCCAGAATCTCCTGCTTGATTCTCTGAAGACTCGGATCACCATCATAGCTCACTCTCAACTTTCCATTACTTTTTATTTCTACATCTACATCAACTTCTCTCTATCTAAAAGCCTCAATCCTACATCCCTGGCGCACTTAAAAATCTCTGCTAAGTTCAAAATTATCTAATAAATTTATCTTACATTTTCTCACAAACTTTATCTATCATTCTCTAACTTCATCTTCTTAATTCTACTATTCACTTCCCATACATTACCATGCTTTAAATTACTATACATATATCTCAAAATTTCTCATCTATCTTCAATCCATCTATCACACTTTACCTTCTCTTAACAACTACTTACACACTATTTAATCTCATTACACTATAACCTATACTTTTCATACTTCTTGATATAACTAGACTGATATTATTTTCACTCGCAGATGTTGCACTATCTACTTAAGTCTTTCATATATTATAACACTATAATCACATCACACATAATCAATTCATACTTACCGTCTTTCTTTCCCATTACTTAAAACTTTTCAACTCCTTTTTTTTCCTCAAGTAATCACCTTTCTAAACTTCCAATTCTTTTTCTCTCTTACTTTCCTTTTTCTTTCTTCATAAAAGACATGTAAGGCTAATATAAGTTATTGTTATTCCTACCCACATATCAAACTCTAATGTATTCAATATCATAAAGTAAGGTAAGGTATCATTCATATGTATATATTCCAAAAGTACTCTATATTATAAGGTATCATTCATACTGCATATTCTAGAATCATAAAATATCATCTATACTTACATATTCTTGAATCATAAAAGAACATCATAAAAGAACATAAGGTATACGTAGAGATACTTACTTGGAAGCGGCAGGATGAAGGCTTGATGTGTGTGTAGTGAGATGACAACCTTGCTCTGATACCAACCTGTAACGCCCGCCTTTTTCCCACACCTTATGGTGTGGCGAGAAAGCGGCGTTACGCTAAACATACATGTACATATAAATCATCTTAATGCAGCGGAATAATTTTCTTCTTCTACACATGCTTTTAACCATGCAACAATACATGAATCATCTATACATGCCTAAATTGTCATTCATGAACCTGGTGTCCTTGGACTTAGCATATTAATGACATGCATAGCATCATGATATAACCATCCCATAACTTATTCATAATCATCATAAGTAGCAAGTAACTTATCCATAATCATCATGAGTCTTAAGTCATTCATTAGGCATAACCATTATAAGCATAGCATAAAACCTAAGGAGGCATTTCAAAACCCAAGACATGCGATATGTGTAAATAAAAGAATCCTTGGTCATGTCACCACCACACACACACATGCCCTTGCCCCTCCTGTGGCTTCCCTTACTAACCTCTTGCTTGATCTGCGATATAAGAAAAATAAGACTATAAGCACATAGGCTTAGTAAGACCCTTTCCTACTCACGAAAATTCATATGTCACATATTCATAAACATGAAACAGTTGATATTGTATAATTCCGAACATAAAGCATAAACTTAACACATACCTATCATGACATAATTCTTGACATCACCATAAACATAACTTACTTATCATGGCATAATTCATAACATGAACATTTGCATAAACATACTTATCATGACATCGTTTTTCAACATGAGTATAAACATAAACATACTTATCATGGTATAATTCTTAACATAAACATAAGCTTAAACATACTTATCATGGTATCATTCTTAACATGAATCATAAACATAAACATGCTTTTCATGGCTTCATTCTTAACATAATCATAAGCTTAAGCGTACTTATCATGGTATCATTCTTAACATGAATCATAAACATAAACATACTTTTCATGGCATAATGCATAACATGAATGAATGCATGAGTCAAATGCATAAATCATAAGGATGCTTAATTTGAAAACCATAGTTATAAATACTTGAACATAATCATAATATCGTAGGGGTCCCCGGCTTATACCACATACATACATCATAAGGGCGCATCCCTAAGTAAATACGAGGTAGCTAGCCTCGACCTACTAGGGTAGGAGCAGCTACGGTAGTTCCAAAAACCGGGGCGTTCTTAAGGTGCCCATCCCTGTTGGACAGCTACGGTAGTCCCAGAACCGTGGACAGCTTCGATAGTCCAGAACCGGGGCGTTCTTAAGGTGCCCATCCCTTGGACCCTTACTTCGGTCCGGTACAAGCCCATTCATAAAAATAAAATACTTCACATGCTTCATCATTCGTAGAACATTCTTAGCATAAACATAATCTTGTTTCATGAAACTTATCATAAGAATAGGAACAGCTGCGGTAGTTCCAGAACCGTGGACAGCTACGGTAATCCAGAACCGAGGCGTTCTTAAGGTGCCCATCCCTTAGCATGACATAAACATACTTGACTTTTCATCATTCATACTTAACATCATGATGCCTTAAAGGCATGAACATTCATCATCATTCATTATTTTCATTCATAAGGTATGTCATGCATACATTATTTTGTCTTAGTGCCATGATCATCATTTTCATTCATCATCTACATTCTTAAACATGACATACGTACATATCATTCATAAGGCATGACACACATACATATCATTCATAATCCATGACATACATACATATCATTCATAAAGCATGGCACACATACATAATTAGCATCTTAATTCATAAAGCATGCATGATCATGGTACATAAGAAAACATGCATAGATCTTTTCATACATGATACATATTCCCTAGGTTCATGGCACCTGGTCTAAACATTTATGAATAATCATAGTGTTGAGGCAATCGGCCCTTTAAATGATTGGAAGATCATGGTTTTGATGTGTAGGCGAATAGGTTTAAAGTTAGAGTGTTATGTTGTATTTGATTTGTGTAATTGAGTTTGCAGGACTTGGAGAATCACACTTGGTGGACCTATCCGAGGGACGAGAGCCGAGGGAGGAGAGCTCCAAGGGCAAAGCCGGGAAGTGGACTTCAAAGGGCACACGTGAAGGGTGACATGGAGGCAAGCCAAGGGAATGCTTGTGTGCGCATCCGAGGGACGATAGCCAGAGGAAGAGGACTTCAAGAGGCGAGCCAAGGGATCATACCTGAAGGCACATGCGAAGGAGAAGGTTTGGAGTGGCTGGAGCTGAGCTGGGAGGCAGGGCAGTCGACTGGCCTGAAGGCAGTCGACTGCCAAAACCCACAGAGAGTTCACAGCCTCGGATCAGTCGACTGGCCTTGGGGCAGTCGACTGGTATACCCCAAAACTAGCCGTTGGCTAGCTGTTTGCTAGCCGTTGGCCGGCATTTAATGCCGGCCCAGTCGACTGCCCTCGGGGCAGTCGACTGGTGCGAGTCTGGACAGACTGTGAATCTGTCCTTTTCACCTATAAAAGGAGGCCTCATTACACGTGTCTATACAGTTCCGTACAGTAACGAAGTGCTGCCAAATTGTAGAGTGATTCCTTGCTTCCTCCATCATCTTTCTACACCTGTAATGAGGAAGCTTTTGCTGTAAAGGTTTCTCCACCTCAAGGAGACTTTTCGATAGTGAAAAGTGGTGCTCGCGGCGTGGATCCTTGGATTAGTCACCCATCTAGGTGGATACCAAGTAAAAGAATTTTTGTTGCATCGTTATTGTCTTTTGCATATTATTTCCGCTGCGCTAACATCTTTGTAGAGATCAAAACGATCCAAGAAAGTGCATTCACCCCCCCCCTCTGCACTCCTACATCGATCTATCAGTTGGTATCAGAGCCGGTGCATTTTGGAAGATCTAACAATCAACCAGTACATTTGTAATGGCGTTTCAAGAGGCTTACTCTACTGCACGACCACCATTCTTCGACGGCAACGACTTCGCACACTGGAAAGGTAGAATGCAGTACTATCTTATGAATGACATAGAAACTTGGATAAGTGTTGCAGATGGCTACGAGGCACCCGTCGATGATAGAGGAGATCCTACCCCTATGAGAACATGGTCTAAAGAAGTGATGAAAAGGGCACAGTCAAATGCCAAGGCCACCACCACACTGCAGTGCAGGCTCTCGAAGGAGCAACTGAACAAGGTGGGGTCATTCAAGAGCGCCAAAGAGCTATGAGACAAGTTGGTAAAACTGAACGAGGGGTCAAACGAGTCCAGAAGAGCCAAGAAGGACTTGTTAGTGGCCCAACTGCAATCCCTCTCCATGAAGAGCAACAAGACCGTCAGTCAACTGCATGGAAGGGTAAAGGAAGTGATCAACGAGCTCCATGTGATTGGAGAGAAAATCGAAAACCGTGATATCGTCAGGTATGTCTTACAAGCCTTCCCGAGAACCACCCTGTGGCCATCCATGGTTGATGCTTACAAGGTATCGAGGGACTTATCTTTAGTTAAATTAGACGATCTATTTTGTGAATTTGAACTGCACGAGCAAGCTAACATTTCGGCAAAAGAGAAAGGTATTGCTTTTGTTGCAGAAAAGGAGAAGAAAAGGAGAAAGGAAAAGAAGAAGGTGATCTACTCATCATCCTCGGACTCAGAGGAGTCAAGTGCCTCTATGGACAGTGACCAAGAGGCCTTTATGGTAAGAAAATTTCGTAAAGCATTTAAAAGTTTTTCTAACAAATCATATGCTAGGAAAGGGGCCAAAGGTAAGGGTAAGGCCAAGGAGATAATCTGCTACAACTGTCATCAAGAGGGACATATGAAGAATGAGTGTCCCCAGTTGAAGAAGAGGGAGGACAAGAAGGAAGAGAAGAAGAAGAGTGACAAGAAGAGATCAAAGGGGAAGGAGAAGAGTGCCACGAACCTCAAGGCGACTTGGGACGATCCCTCATCCTCAAAGGAAGAAGAAGAGCAAGTCTCCCACTTCGCTCTTATGGCACAAGATGATTCAGACTCTTCAGACGATGAACGAAGCTCAAGCAGTGAAGATGAGAGCTCCTCCACCTCATCATCATCAGAGTCAGAAGCTTCAGTAAGTGAGGTATACCACTTACCCCTCTCTACTTAGTGA
>JAGFNQ010002707.1:223045-300453 GCA_024364735.1 Boesenbergia rotunda
GCTCAGCAGCCGCCTCGTCGCCTTCCTTCAGAATTGCTTGCCTTTACCTTTATCTGCAGTAAGAGGAAATGCAACTAGTAAGCAAAAAGCTTAGTAAGTACTATCTAGCTCACAAAACCTCGAATGTGCAAACACGCTTCTTGAACAATATGAAATCACATGAGATACTTATATGCTTGAAAGAAAACTAAACTAAACATGTATAACTCAAAACATGCATACACAAGCATTAATAAATCTCAACTTGCTTTACTTGGCTCAACTTGAAACTTTAGCTATTCTTTAACTTTTTGAAAACTCTTTAAACTTTAGAAACTTTGCTAAAGCATATACTTGAAAATAATAATCACTTGGATCCACTGAAGACGTAAGTACCATCTCATATGCGCGTTTCCTAAAAGGTTGGGGTAGCGAGCCACCAATCCTAATAGAGCAGACCTTGGTCTACCAGGGCCAAGACCTTGGAATTGGACACCTGGATTTCTTTAACGACGCCCTTGGACGCCGGGTACTGGCCTTAGAAAATAAAATAGCTTTTCTTTCTTTTCTTTCTTATCTGTAAATGCCTTGGCATTTTCTCGAGCACCTTGCGTGCTAAAATCCCTAAGTCTTGACTTTTGGGGATTTCTTAAGGCCTTGGCCTTTTCTTTTCTTATCTTTATCTTCTCTTTTCTTTTCTCATAGCTTTTCTTGGACCCTAAACTCACATAGGGTACTTAATCAAACATATGTAATCATATAATGAACTAAGATCACATGAAAAATCTTAAACTAAAGGAAATATCTCTTTTAAAAACTTTTAAAGGAAATTCTTGCGGAAAAACCGTCTCTTACTGCAGGTGAGCAGTACTTACCTTGATATCTTGGACTTACAACCAAGATTGACGTCTAGGACTCGGGAGAAACTTGAGATCTCGGAGAATTCTTCGCGCCTACGCGTTCCTCTCGTCGCGGGGATCCCGAATATAGGAATATCTCTCGGAGGAGAGCCTTGGCCGGCTCTCTTGGCCTTGGTGTTGGTCGGCGTCGCCCAAGAGAGGAGAGGGGAAGGAGTCGGCGCAAGCTTGGGCGAGGGAGAGGGTTTGAGAGAAAATAAAATTCCTCTCTTAACTTATCTATTTATACTATCTTTATGGAAAAAAAAACGTAACTACTTTATAAATTTATTTCTCTCCACCTTTTGTTTGCTTGATACCCTAGCCCAGCCGGTTCCGTGCGCGCCTGCTCTCCTGGTGGTCGCGGGTTTGATTCCCCTGCTGCTCTTTAACGTTTTTCCTTTTTTTAAAAATACTAAACGAACTCGGAAAATTCCATAAAAATATTCTAAAAATTCCTAAAAATATCTAGAATATTTCTAAACCATTTTTAAATAATTCTAAGGACTTTAAGAACTAAAAATGGAAATTTTGGGGCGTTACAGCACATAGGCTTAGTAAGGCCCTTTCCTACTCACGAAAATCCATACGTCACATATTCATAAACATGAAACAGTTGACATTGCATAATTCCGAACATAAAGCATAAACATAACACATACCTATCATGGCATAATTCTTGACATCACTATAAACATAAACTTACTTATCATGGCCTAATTCTTAACATACACATTTGCATAAACATACTTATCATAGTATCATTCTTAACATAAACATAAGCTTAAGCATACTTATCATGGTATCATTCTTAGTATGAATCATAAACATAAACATACTTTTCATGGCATCATTCTTAACATAAACATAAGCTTAAGCATACTTATCATGGTATCATTCTTAACATGAATCATAAACATAA
Organism: Boesenbergia rotunda; assembly: GCA_024364735.1. Taxonomy (NCBI): domain Eukaryota; kingdom Viridiplantae; phylum Streptophyta; class Magnoliopsida; order Zingiberales; family Zingiberaceae; genus Boesenbergia; species Boesenbergia rotunda. Next base: position 224,843 of record JAGFNQ010002707.1, read on the forward strand.
ACATACTTTTCATGGCATCATTCTTAACATAAACATAAGCTTAAGCATACTTATCATGGTATCATTCTTAACATGAATCATAAACATAAACATACTTTTCTTGGCATCATTCTTAACATAAACATAAGCTTAAGCATACTTATCATGGTATCATTCTTAACATGAATCATAAACATAAACATACTTTTCATGGCATAATGCATAACATGAATGAATGCATGAGTCAAATGCGTATATCATAAAGATGCTTAATTTGAAAACCATAGTTATAAATATTTGAACATAATCATAACATCATAGGGGGTCCCCGGCTTGTACCACATACATACATCATATGCGCGCATCCCTAAGTAAATACGAGGTAGCTAATCTCGACCTAATAGGGTAAGGACAGCTACGGTAGTCCTAGAACCGAGGCGTTCTTAAGGTGCCCATCCCTGTTGGACAGCTTCGGTAGTCCCAGAACCGTGGACAGCTTCGGTAGTCCAGAACAGGGGTGTTCTTAAGGTGCCCATCCCTTGGACCCTTACTTCGGTCCGGTACAAGCCCATTCATAAAAATAAAATACTTCACATACTTCATCATTCATAGAGCATTCTTAGCATAATCATAATCTTGTTTCATGAAACATGACATAAGAATAGGAACAGCTGCGGTAGTTCCAGAACCATGGACAGCTACGGTGTCCAGAACCGAGGCATTCTTAAGGTGCCCATCCCTTAGCATGACATAAACATACTTAACATTTCATCATCCATACTTAACATCATGATGCCTTAAAGGCATGAACATTCATCGTCATTCATTATCTTCATTCATAAAGTATGTCATGCTTACATCATTTTGTCTTAGAGCCATGATCATCATTTTCATTCATCATCTTCATTCTTAAACATGGCATACGTATATTTCATTCATAAAGCATGGCATACATACATGTCATTCATAAAACATGGCATACATACATATCATTCATAAATCATGGCATACATACATAATTAGCATCTTAATTCATAAAACATGCATGGTCATGGTACATAGGAAAACATGCCTAGATCTTTTCATACATAATACATTTCCCTAGGCTCATGGCACATGGTCTAAATATTTATGAATCATCATAGCACATGACCTAACATACAAGTCATGACACATAAGCTAGGGTTTTAAGTGGCATTAAAATTCTTCCAACATACTTAAACATATACATACATCATAGTAACCTATAAACATGCATCCTTGTGATCTTAACCCGACCCAAACCCTAAACCTTGGGAGTTGGCCGAAAGTTCCATGGCATGAGGCTCCATCATTCAATCAATAGGAAGGGTTCCATGAGTAAAAGAACATCCATACATTACATACAAGACCATAGGGAGCCATCAAACCCCATAATTGGAGTTACCCCTAAATCCTAGCCCTACTTTGGGACCTTGGCCGAAACCCTAGAGGGTCACAAGCACATGGAAAAATTCCTATCATTCATCATTGGGATCCATCAAATCATATGAAAACATAATAAACATGCTTGAAAGGTTAGACCTCATCCTATCCATGACATGTTGACATGGGCCGAAACCCTAGGGAACTTTAGGGTGCCACAAACTTTCCCTAAATCATAATCTATGCCTTACTTATCATAATAAAACATTTAGGTACACAAAAGAGAGTTTACATCATCCCTAAGCCCAAACATCAACCTTGGCCGAAACCCTAAAGGCTCCACTTCATGGTTTTCTCAACATAAATCTTAAACAAAAGTCTAAATCTTGATAGGCATCAAAGAACAATTATACCACAGGTGAGAGGGTCTTACCTTTCTTGATCTTGATTATAAACCTTGAATAGAGAGTAAAAAGAGATTTCCCTTGACCTTGGACTACCCCTATCCCTTGTAGCCTTGTAGAAAGCCCTTAGATCTTGAAGAAGAGGTCTCCTTATGAAACTTTTCCATAGGAGAACCCACCTTGTAGGTTTCGGGTAGGAGAAGAAAGAAGAAGGAAGAAGGAGTTTTGGTGGATGAAGAGACAAATGATTAAGTGCTAAGTTGTCTCTTCCATTCCTCCCTCTTATATACTAGATGAAGGAGGCAAGTGAAGAGACATGATGCTATGACTCTTCACTTCCTTTAGCCTCTACTAAAATCCCTTCCCTTTTCCACTAGCACTCCCTTGCTAGGTGAATTGGTTAGTACATGCATGATGGTATACTATGTCCAAGTTTCAATCCTTGGTGCATGCACTTTATTATTTTTTTATTATTATTTTCAAAAATTCCCCTAAGACCCTCCCATAATCATGCTAATATTCCTAATTAAAACCCATTTATATTTATATTAAATTTTACCTAAAATCCACTAATAGCCATGGTCTTAGAAAAGTCCATTAGTACTTAGCTTCTCAATTTAAATGAGAAAATTATGGATAACTAGGCTAAAGTTTGTACTAGTATCTCTAGGTTCCTCAAAAACTATTTAGACATTATCAATATTTTAAAAAAAATATTGAGAAAATTTTCTGGGTCGTTACAATCCTCCATACCTCGTGAAAGTTCGTCCTCGAACTTAGAATAGCTCCAGGTACTTGCGTCTCATCTCGTCCTCGCGTTCCCAGGTTGCTTCCTTGAACCATTGACTTTGCCATAGGACCTTGACTAAGGGTACCTCCTTGTTCCTTAGCTTCTTGACTTCCCGATCCAAGATCTGGATAGGTCGGCTTTCATAACTTAGGTCCTCCTGAACTTGTACTATCTGTGGCTCGATCACATGATCCATATTTGGAACACACTTCTTAAGCATTGACACATGGAACACGTTATGAATAGTCGACATCTCTTGAGGCAGCTCTAGCTCATATGCCACCTTGCCGACTCTTTTCAGGATCAGGTACGGTCCCACATATCGCGGACTCAGTTTTCATCTCTTCCCAAATCTCGCCGCCCCTTTCATAGGAGTCACTTTGAGTAACACCAAATCTCCAACATTAAATTCCAGCGGTCTACGTCGGACATCTGCATAACTCTTCTACCGGCTCTAAGTAGCTCCTATCCGTTGTCGAATGTTCTGTATAGCTCGGGTGGTGCTATCGATGACATCCGTTGTGAGCCCCATTTCCTTTTTTTCACCACCTTCGTACCAACAGATCGGAGACCTACATCTCCTCCCGTACAAAACTTCATAAGGTGTCATTCCGATAGTAGCTTGGTAGCTATTGTTGTAAGCGAATTCCGCTAAACATAGATATCGGCACCAACTCCCTTTGAAATCCAGGGCACAAGCTCGCAGCATGTCCTCCAGTACTTGGTTCACCCATTCAGTTTGCCCGTCGGTCTGAGGGTGAAAGGCGGTGCTGAATCGTAGTCTAGTGCCGAGAGACTTCTGAACACATTCCCAAAAATGTGAGGTAAAGCGACCATTCCTATCTGAGATGATGGTCTTGGGAACTCCATGAAGTCTGATTATCTCCTTAACATATAATTGGGTCAGTTGCTCAATCGAATAAGTCATCTTGATTGCTAGAAAGTGAGCAGACTTCGTCAGCCTGTCCACAATTACCCAAATCGCATCATATCCGTTTGTAGTTCTGGGAAGTCTTGAAGCAAAGTCCATAGAGATGTCTTCCCATTTCCACTCCGGAATCGGAAGTGGCTGCAGAACTCCTCCGGGTCGCTAGTGTTCCGCTTTCACTCATTGACAAGTCAAGCAAGTACTAACATGCTGAGCCATATCTCTCTTCATACCGGACCACCAGAATTTCTCCTTCAGATCTTGATACATTTTAGTGGATCCTGGATGCATCGAATAAGGGGTTCCGTGAGCTTCTGCCAATATTTCTTTCCGCAGCTCCGGATCATTAGGGATACATAGACGATCCCCAAGGTAGAGTACTCCCCCGTCGGCGATACGAAAACCATCGCCCTTTCCTTCTAGGATCTCCTGCTTTATTCTCTGAAGACTCGGATTACCAATCTTTTTAACACAACTTTATTTATTAGATCTTATAAGTTCATATACCAAAACTATCCGAACTCAATGAACTAGGTGGGCTGCCATCACGCCCATAATGAAAAATATCATGGCGGTGACTATCACTCCCTCATTTATCTCCCCTTGGCCTACCTCGGGATCTTCTACCGTTTCCATTGGATCCTCTTCTTCTATCTCAAGAACTTCCTCGGGCATCTCCGGATCTTCCTCGAGTATCTCGAGGTCCTCCTCGAACATCTCCGGATCTTCCTCGAGCATCTCGGGGTCCTCCTCGATCATCTCGGGATCTTCCTAGAACATCTCGGGATCATCCTCGATCATCTCGAGATCCTCCTCGTACATCTCGGGGTCCTCCTCGTATATCTCGGGATCCTCCTCGTACATCTCGGGATCCTCCTCGTACATCTCAGGATCTTCCTCCGAGCCCCCTAGATCCTCCGGAAACTCATGGCGAAGAAGTTGCTTACATAACTCCGTATATGAGATCTGGCATTCATGCTGCCCCCAGATCTGATAAGCAACCTCTCTCGCACGCTTGGGCAACGAATGAAGCAGTGCTCCAATCCTATGGTCATCCATGATTGGAGACTCTTCTTGCTCGAGTTTCCAGAATAGTCGGTCCAATTTCCCCATATTGCCCGGATCCCAAGGACCGGACTATACTCCACCTCTTCTATTTGCTCCATGAGCTCATGACTCCGCCCATGGTAACGACTCGTGGTGCCGATCTCATGCAACATCTGGAATTGAAAAACAAAATGACATAGTCAGTACCAAACTTACAAAGCCAGTACATAACCAGTTTTTTTTTCAATTCACAAATATATACAGAGAAAAGCACATGAAAATCAGTTTCTTTTACGTTAGGGTTTTTTTTCTTTTATATCAAATTCTAAAGTATTAATTTCATAAAAATAGGGTAAAGTGTTGTTCACATTACATATCCTAAAAGTACTTGCTATCATAAAGTATCATTCATACTTACATATTCTAGAATCATAAAAAAGGAAATCAGATATGCATAGAAGTACTTACTTGGAAGCTGCAGGAAGAAGGCTTGATGTGTGTGTAGTGAGATGGTAAACTGGCTCTGATACCAACCTGTAACGCCTGCCTTTTTCCCACACCTTATGGTGTGGGGGGAAAGCGGCGTTACACTAGACATACATGTACATATAAAACATGTTAATGCAGTGGAATGATTTTTTTTTCTTCTACACATGCGTTTAACCATACAACTAATCCATGAAACATATATACAAGCCTAAATTATCATTCATGAACATGGTGACGTTGTAACTTAGTATATTACCAGCATACATAGCATCATGATATAAACTTTCCATAACTTATCCATAAGCATCATAAGTAGCAAGTAAATTATCCATAAACATCATGAGTCTTAAGTCATTCACTAGGCATAACCATTATAAGCATAGCATAGAAGCTAAGGAGACATTTCAAAACCCAATACATGCGATATGGGTAAATAAAAGAAACCTTTACCATGTCACCGCCACACACACACATGTTCTTGCCTCTCCTGCTGCTTCCCTTAGTAACCTCTTGCTTGATCTGCGGTATAAGAAGCATAAGACTATAAGCACATAGGCTTAGTAAGACCCTTTCCTACTCACGAAAATCCATACGTCACATATTCATAAACATGAAACAGTTGACATTGCATAATTCCGAACATAAAGCATAAACTTAACACATACCTATCATGGCATAATTCTTGACATCACCATAAACATAAACTTACTTATCATGGCCTAATTCTTAACATGCACATTTGCATAAACATACTTATCATAGTATCATTCTTAACATAAACATAAGCTTAAGCATACTTATCATAGTATCATTCTTAGCATGAATCATAAACATAAATATACTTTTCATGGCATCATTCTTAACATAAACATAAGCTTAAGCATACTTATCATGGTATCAATCTTAACATGAATCATAAACATAAACATACTTTTCATGGCATCATTCTTAACATAAACATAAGCTTAAGCATACTTATCATGGTATCATTCTTAACATGAATCATAAACATAAACATACTTTTTATGGCATCATTCTTAACATAAACATAAGCTTAAGCATACTTATCATGGTATCATTCTTAACATTAATCATAAACATAAACCTACTTTTCATGGCATAATGCATAACATGAATGAATGCATGAGTCAAATGCGTATATCATAAGGATGCTTAATTTGAAAACCATAGTTATAAATACTTGAACATAATCATAACATCATAGGGGGTCCCCGGCTTGTACCACATACATACATCATATGCGCGCATCTCTAAGTAAATACGAGATAGCTAATTTCGACCTACTAGGGTAAGGACAGCTACGGTAGTCCAAGAACCGAGGTGTTTTTAAGGTGCCCATCCCTGTTGGACAGCTTCGGTAGTCCCAGAACCGTGGACAGCTTCGGTAGTCCAGAACCGGGGCGTTCTTAAGGTGCTCATCCCTTGGACCCTTACTTCGGTCCGGTACAAGCCCATTCATAAAAATAAAATACTTCACATGTTTCATCATTCATAGAGCATTCTTAGCATAATCATAATCTTGTTTCATGAAACTTGACATAAGAATAGGAACAGCTGCGGTAGTTCCAGAACCGTGGACAGCTACGGTAGTCCAGAACCGAGGCGTTCTTAAGGTGTCCATCCCTTAGCATGGCATAAACAACCTTAACATTTCATCATTCATACTTAACATCATGATGCCTTAAAGGCATGAACATTCATCGTCATTCATTATCTTCATCATAAAGTATGTCATGCTTACATCATTTTATCTTAGAGCCATGATCATCATTTTCATTCATCATCTTCATTCTTAAACATGGCATACGTACATATCATTCATAAAACATGGCATACATACATGTCATTCACAAAACATGGCATACATACATATCATTCATAAATCTTAGGGACAATGGGATATTGTCTCAATGGACTCCGCCATATACACCACAGCATAATGGTGTATCTGAGAGGTGCAATCAAACCTTGATGGACATGGTTAGATCCATGATGAATCATGTAACTCTTCCAAAATCCTTTTGGGGCTATGCACTTAAGACAGCTGTTTACTTGCTAAACAGAGTCCCGACCAAGGTAGTCTCTACTACTCCATGTGAGACGTGGAATAGTAAGAAACCTCACTTAACTCACCTTAAGATATGGGGTTGTCCTGCTTATGTGAAGCGGACTGTATCAGACAAATTGGATGCTAAGTCTGATAAATGTCTATTTATTGGATACCCTAAGGAAACAAAGGGTTACCAATTCTATCATCCCTTGGAACAAAAGGTGTTTGTTTCAAGGCATGCTGTATTTCTGGAAAAAGAATTTCTTTTACAAGAAAACAGTGGGAGTGGCATTGAACTTGATGAAGTTCAAGAAACTCCAATAGACATTACAGAGACACCTAGTCTAGACCCACAACCAATAACTCATAATGATGAGCTATCAGTTGAACCTAAAACAACACCACTACTTCGTAGATCTGATAGGACACTCAATATTCCAGAGAGATACGGATTTCTCGTAAGTGAATCGAACGACGTGTTACTCATTAGCGATGACGAACCTATCAGTTATGATGATGTTCTGAAAAGTTCAGAAAGGGACAAATGGCTTGAAGCCATGAAGTCGGAAATGGATTCCATGTACGAAAATTAAGTATGGGACTTGGTTAACCCACCTGAAGGGATTAAGCTCATACGGTGCAAGTGGGTTTTCAAGAAGAAAACCGACATGGAAGGTAATGTTGTTACCTTTAAGGCTAGATTAGTGGCAAAAGAATATCGTCAAAAACAAAGAATTGATTATGACGAAACCTATTCGCCAGTAGCTATGCTTAAATCTATTCGGATGCTCCTAGCTATAGCAGCTCATTATGATTATGAGATATGGCAAATGGATGTGAAAACAGCTTTCCTTAATGGAAATCTGCTTGAGGATGTATACATGATACAACCTGAAGGTTTCACATCGGTTGATAAAACCAAAGTATGCAAGCTTCGACGATCCATATATGGACTGAAGCAAGCATCCAGGAGCTGGAACATCCATTTTGATGAGACAATCAAAGAGTTTGATTTCTCACAAAATCCTGACGAACCTTGTGTGTATAAAAAGGTTAGTGGGAGTGCAGTCGTATTCCTAGTATTATATGTCGATGATATATTACTCATAGGAAACGATATATCAGTCTTACAGTCGGTTAAAATTTGGTTGTCCAAAACTTTCTCCATGAAAGACCTGGGAGAAACAACCTATATCCTTGGGATTAGAATCTATAGAGATAGATCAAAACGGTTACTTGGTCTTTCGCAGTCTACATATATAGACCGAGTGCTAAAAAGGTTTTGCATGTCGGAATCTAAGAAAGGTTACCTTCCCATCAGGCATGGGATCAACCTTTCAAAGTCTATGTGTCCGCGCACAGAAGACGAGAGGATTTGCATGAATAAGATTCCTTATGCATCCGCGATAGGATCTATCATGTATGCTATGTTATGTACTAGGCCCGATGTATCGTATACTCTGAGTGTCACGAGCAGATACCAGTCGGATCCAGGAATGGATCATTGGGCGGCTGTCAAGACAATCCTTAAGTACTTAAGAAGAACTAAGAATGTGTTCCTAATATATGGAGAATGAGATATGGTAATACGTGGGTATACAGACGCCAGTTTCCAGACAGATAAGGATGACTCCAAATCTCAGTCTGGATACGTATTTACTTTAAATGGAGGCGCAATAAGTTGGAAGAGTTCCAAACAAGACACCGTAGCAGATTCTACCACGGAAGCAGTCTGGATCAAGAAGTTTGTCTCAAAACTTGGTGAGGTTCCAACCATTGATGAAGCAATACCGGTTTATTGCGACAACAATGGAGCTATTGCACAAGCAAAGGAACCAAGGTCTCATCAGCGTTCCAAACACGTGCTTCGCCGCTATCATCTGATCAGAGAGATTATAAGTAGGAATGATATACAAATTGAGAAAATTCCCACTGAAAGGAATTTAGCGGATCCTTTAACTAAGGCCTTGCCTCAAAGTAAGTTTGAGGGTCATGTTAAAGCCTGTGGTATTGGATACCGTAGCGATTGGCATTAGGCCAAGTGGGAGTTTGTTAGTAATATGAGAGAAGTGTCCTAAGGCAATCGCCTTATGATTGTAATCATTTACTTTAATAAATAAATATTCACTATTTGAGTATACATGTTCGTGTATTTGATTGAGATCTTAAACTCATTTACTGAATGTCCGCAATACAATTCACAGCATGAGAGAATTTGTGATGAATTCACAACTAGTGATTATCTCTACATGTGCAATTGTGAAGTATTGAAATTGTCCCTAGTCGATGAATTGATAAATAAGGACACTATCAATTCTGTTGAGACTAGCATGAGTTATTCTCTAATCAGCTGATTCTCACTGGCTGGTGACATTGGGATGTCCGGAGATAAACATGAATGCTAGTTAAGGGAACTAGTTCATTGGAGTGACTAGCTGTAAAACTTCATATGGTAATCTACATATAGATATGTCAATGAAGTTCTTACTGCAGCTTAAGTGCGATGTTCCTTTGACTTACGGTGTTCAAGTCATCTTGGTCATGAAGACTTATACTTTGACATCTTAAGCAAGCATCTCCAAGGAGGTGTGGACCCAGGATGATTGGGTATAAGCCGAAGTGCCCGAAGATGTTTGAACAGCCTACAAAGGATTCACCACTCCTTGCGAGGAGATGTATACCCAAGGCCTATCATCGGATTATTACTCAAAGCCTCTGGCCAGAGCATCACATGATCTGAGTATGAATATCTCAGAAACGTGAGAGTAATTAGAATCCGTTGGATGAGAAAGACATTACTTGGGCTAGGTGTGACGTAGTCAACCTAGTGGGGACTGACACATATAGACTGTGTCCTGAACCAAGTGGGTATAAGATGGTGAAGGGAATGGGGCACGATTCATTAGAGCTGCTGAAGGGTTTCAGAATTATTTCTGAGGTCAACCGTTGATCTTTCGATTAATTGGGGGTCATGATGTACTACTAGGTGCCACTCATGATCGTTCTATAATTGGTTGATTATAGACGGCCAACATAAATCGAAAGCCTATTTAGTCACACGCACTACGAGTAATCCGAGGGATTTAAAACGAGTTAAAAATTGGATTTTTCGATCAAGAGAGATAAGTCTAATCTGAATTTTTCAGAGACGCATCGGAAGCATAAAATGGCTAAGTCTTTTGAAGACTTATTGGACGAATTAAATGAGATTAATTCGTACGGTTACGACATTGGTTTGGCTGGCCAAAGAGGGTCCCCACCCTCTTTGGTTTGGCCGGCCACAATAAGAGGGAGAACCAAATTGTTTGGTTCAAATTATAAAATAAACGGCGCGTGGTTTGTTTTATAAAATTATGGATAAAGAAATTTATATAAAGAGATTTATTTTTCATGGAAATTAAAATAAACCTTGGATTGGTTTATTTTATTTTATAAAATCAATAATGGATTGATTTACCATGATAAAGAAATTTATAGAAATTTATTCTTTTTATGGAAATTAAAATGAACCATGGATTGGTTTATTTTATTTTATAAAATCAATTATATTGATTTTTCCATAATAAGAAAAATTTATAAGATAAATTTCTTGTAAAATTTATTCCATAATAAAAGGGGAGACATGGTTGTTTTTATTATAAATTAAGTTATAATAAAAACTTGGCATAACGGAATAATTCATAGAAAAATTTATAAGAAAATTTCTTATGAAAAATTTATTCCGTTAAAAGAAGACTTGGCGATAAAGAGGCTACTATATAAAGGTGCAAAGGCAAGGCTTGGAAATCAATTCAAGTGATCAAGGATTCTTGCCTAGCCTCTCTCCCTCTCCTTCTCTCCCTCTCCCTCTTCTAGGGCCGGCTACCCTCTCCCTCTTCTAGGGTCGGCTGCCCTCACCTCCTTTGCCGTGAGCCACTTCCACCAAGAAGGTGCCAAAGAAGAAGAAGAAGCGGGGCGCGACTCCTTCCTTCCTCCCGGAATCTTGATTTCGTTTTTCGTTTGGTGGTTAGTTTTCCATCTCTCTCTCTTGATATTCTTGTCGTGCCTTTGGAGAATCTAGTAGTTCTTGTCGGCACGAAACTCATGGCTTTGCGAAGTCATCCCGAAGAAAACTCGGCGTGGACGCGAATAGAGGCGGAGCTTCCAAGGGACGCTACGGTTGGATCTCGTCCCTTACTTCGAGTTACGCGAGGTATCAAGTAAATTAGTTTACTTTCTACAAAATTTTAATTTATGATCATGTCTACACAATATAAGGTTGCATGCTAGATACGTGGTTAAAATAATTTGAGAAATTATTTATGCTAAATCTTCCGCTGCACGTAATTAAATTTTAAAATTACGAACCCGTATCAATGTCAACATGCACCCGGTCCCAACAGATGGTATACTAGGTCCAAGGTTCAATCCTTGGTGCATTCACTTTATTATTTTTTTATTATTATTATTTTCAAAAATTCCCCTAAGTCCCTCCCATAATCATGCTAATATTCCTAATTTAAACCCATTTATATTAAATTTTACCTAAAATCCACTAATAACCATGGTCTTAGAAAAGCCCATTAGTACTTAGCTTCTCAATTTAAATGAGAAAATTATGGATAACTAGGCTAAAGTTCGTACTAGTATCTCTAGGTTCCTCAAAAACTATTTAGACATGATCAATATTTTTAAAAAAAATATTGAGAAAATTTTCCGGGTCGTTACAACTACCTCGCGGTGCTGCGAATGCCCGTGGTGAATAGGCCTAATGGTGGTGTTGTGGATGCCCTATCAGGAGCTGCTTAAAACCCTACTACCTTGCGATGTTGCGGATGCCCGAGGTGAGTAGGCTTGGTCGTGGTGGTGCGGATGCCCGACCAGGAGTTGCTTAAAACCCTACTACCTCGCGGTGCTGCGGATGTCTGAGGTGAGGAGGCCTGATCGTGGTGCTGCGGATGCTCGAGCAGGATCTGCTTAAAACTCTACTACCTCGCGGTGTTGCGGACGCCCGTGGTGAGTAGGCATGGTCGTAGTGTTACAGATGCCCGACCAGGAGATGCTTAAAACCCTAGTACCTCACGGTGCTGCGGATGCCTGAGGTGAGTAGGCCTGGTCGTGATGCTGCGGATGACTGACCAGGAGCTGCTTAAAACCCTACTACCTCGTGGTGCTGTGAATGCTTGAGGTGAGTAAGCCTGGTCGTGGTGCTGTGGATGCCCGACTAGGAGCTACTTAAAACACTAATACCTTGCGGTGCTGCGGATACCCGAGGTGAGTAGGCCTGGTCGTGGTGCTACAGATGCTCGACCAGGAGCTACTTAAAACTCTACTACCTCGCGGTGCTGCTGACGAGGTGAGTAGGCCTGGTCGTGGTGCTACGGATGCCCGACCAGGAGCTGCTTAAAACCCTACTACCTCACGGTGTTGCGGATGCCTGAGGTGAGCAGGCCTGATCGTGGTGCTGCGGTTGCCCAACCAGGAGTTGCTTAAAACTCTACTACCTCGCGGTGTGTAGATGCCTGAGGTGAGTAGGCCTGGTCGTGCTGCTGCGGATGTCCGACCAGGAGCTGCTTAAAACCCTACTACCTCACGGTGCTGTGGATGCCCGAGGTGAGTAGGCCTGGTCATGGTGTTGCGGATGCCCGACCAGGAGCTGCTTAAAACCTTACTACCTCGCGGTTCTGCGAATGCCCGAGGTGAGTAGGCCTGGTCGTGGTGCTGCGGATGCCCGACCAAGAACTGCTTAAAACCATACTATCTCGCGGTGCTGTGGATGCCCGAGGTGAGTAGGCCTAGTCGTGCTGTTGTAGATGCCCAACCAGGAGCTGCTTAAAACCCTACTACCTCATGGTGTTATGGATGGCCGAGGTGAGTAGGCATGGTCGTGGTGTTACGGATGCCCGACCCAGAGATTCTTAAACCCCTACTACCTCGCGGTGCTACGGATGCCCAAAGTGAGTAGGCCTGGTCATGGTGCTGCGGATGCCCTACGAGGATCTGCTTAAAACTCTACTACCTTGCGGTGCTACGGATGCCTGAGGTGATTAGGCCTGGTCGTTGTGTTGCAGATTCCTGACCAGGAGTTGCTTATAACCCTACTACCTCGTGCTGCTGTGGATGCCCAAGGTGAGTAGGCTTGGTCGTGGTGCTGCGGATTCCCGACCAGTAGCTGGTTAACACCCTACTACCTCACGGTGCTGCGGATGCCTGAGGTGAGTATGCCTAGTTGTGGTGCAGCGAATGCCCAACCAGGAGCTGCTTGAAACCCTACTACCTTGCAGTGTTGCGGATGCGCGAGGTGAGTAGGCCTAGTCGTGGTGATATGAATACCCTACCAGGATCTGCTTAAAACCCTACTACCTCGCGGTGCTGCGGATGCCCGAGGTGAGTAGGCCTAGTCATGGTGCTGCGGATGCCTGACCAGGAGCTGCTTAAAACCCTACTACCTTGCTGTGCTGTGAATGCCCGAGGTGAGTAGGCATGGTCGTGGTGACACTCCTTTGTCTGACTCGCCTTTATGGTTGAGTTATTTCTTTATGGATACCTAGCGAGATTGCCTGACCTTGTAGTCTCCTTGTGGACGCCAAGTTCCAGGGTTCTAGAGCCAGAGGTCATCCTCGCTATGCTTGGGACCCCTTGGTTCGGAGTGGGGCTATGATCTCCTGATCCTTAGCTAGGAACAAAATGATCCTACCTCTGGGGGCGTAAAGGCGTCGTTTGTCATAAGAGACCATAGCGTAAAAGAAAATGAAAAGGACTCCCAACATACAAAGTGAAGAAATGAAAAGGGTTCCATTAATGATTCTTGGTTACATCTGGTAGTTACATGCCAAAGCAGCAAAACGAAGGGTAATGAAGCACGAGGGCTATGACTCCTCCGTCGGGGTCAAAGCTTGTTTCAGCCTACCCACCCCCTCTAGCCTGACTTGCTTGTCTTTATCTGGAGCCTCTCTTGGGGTGTTAGGGGTGAATGCTTGTTCTTCGTGTTTGTTGGCTCGCCACCTTACTTCCCGGGTTGGGGTGGAACCCTAGTTCTTCAGCTTCATTACTCCTCAGGTCGAAGAAGAGCACGTGTCTTTCAGCTTCGTTTCCCCTCAGGCTAAAGGCTTGTTCTTCAAACTCCTCGCTCCTCAGGTCGGTAACAGACATAACATAAGGAGATAAAAGTGCCCAATGAAATGAAGTGATGCAAAAATACTTTCCATTTCAAATAAATGATTATGCCATGAGTTCAAAATAGGAAGGTATATAAATATAGAAGTGAAAGATATGCAGCTCAGGCTGGGAGAATGCTCCTATAACTCCTTGTCTTCAGGAGGAAGCTCATCCTAGGCATGGTTGACGCTCAGGAGGCTCAGGTCAGCGTTAGGCTTCAGGAGTTGGGCCTTCTGGAGCTGGTGGATGGCACCGTTAAAGCCCTGCTGCAGGCGCTTCATGAGATGTCTGACCAAAATATCGCCGAACTTGTTAGACTCCAAGAACCTAGCCATGAACGCCTCCTCGGTCTCCTTTGGCCGGGATGCCTCGGCAGCCTTGAAAGTTTGTAGTTCAGCCTCAGCTGCCTCCTTGGCCATCCTCAGTTGAGCCACCTCGGAAGACCATTTGTCCTGGTCTTCCAAGATCTCCTTGAGCTTCTTTGAGGCGGCTGAAGCTTCCGATCGGGCCTGGGTGGTGTCCTCCTCGAGCTTGGTCATGCAATCAGTGGTTGCCATGATGTCTACTTCTTTCTGGGCCAGTTGATGTGCCTGGTCATTGATGCGCTCGTTTAGTTTTTCGGCGGAGGTTTCTAGGAGTCTAACATCCCCAGCCAGCTTCTTCTCTTTCGCCTAGAGCTGGTCCCGCTCCTAGGTTATCTTGACTAAGTCGTCTGAGAGAGCCACTACTTGGGCGGACACCAATCGCTCCCTGTGATTGGAGTTGTGGAGACCCGACTCTAGGGCCAGCAGAGTATCCAACTGGTGCTCCACCTTCACTCGAAGAGCCCTACTGACCTCTAGTTGTAGGAACCCCGCTCGATGGGCATGGTCAGCATCGGCCTCTACCTTCAGCGTGCGGTGGGTCAGAGATCCAACCTCCCGCCAGGAGTGTAAATTACAGTCAGCAGTGAGGCAATCCTGAGCAGCCTGTTACAGCCCGGAGAAGTTAAAGTATATAAAGCAGAATAATATAAGAAATAGGGCATCCTTACCTTCAGAAGGGACTCGTGGAGATTGGTCAATGGCCCAGCCGCAGTGCGCTCTGGGGGCGAGGAGTCTCTGGATGGGGAAAGAAGTCGGACAGTCGAAGCTCCTGGAGACACCGTGGAGGGATCGGCAACTCTCCTCGTCTGAGCTAGAGGTCTCCTCGGTGGAACACCCCTCGGCTGGGACATCCTTGAATTGGACTGTAGGAAAGGATTAGCCGGATTGGGAGGTCATCTTCGACGCGACTTCAAGCTTCTTGCGCAGGCGCTCTAGCTTCGGGTGAGGCTTAGTAGGCACTACGCACTTCCCTTTGGAAGCCTTGGTGGAAACCTTGGAGGGATCAGTCGCGGGGGAGCTGGCGATCTGACCGCCTATCTCTGTAGTGGTCGTCTATTTGTAATACTGAGACAGAGGGACGGTGCCCTCGTCGTCGGGCACGGGGTTGCCCCCCTAAGGAATAGAGGGGAGCTTGCTAGGGTCGAAGTGCGCAGTCTCTTCCACTTCGACGGGTGGTCCTTGTGGCGCTTCCTCTTGGGTTGCCCTGATGGTTTGGGCTGCTGGGTATCCGCGAGAGGCAGCGACTTCTCCGCCTCGATGGCGACTAGAGGCAGGTTGGCCTCTTGGGTGACGGTGGTCTCTTGGAGGACAGGTGGTCCCGGTGCCCCTTGTGCGACAGCAGGCTCGGTCCCGGCCGGTGCCTCTATCTGCTCCGGCATGGGGTGCTCGCCAGACGACTCCTCAGCCGCGTCTGAAGTCTCAGCTGGGGCAGTTGGCACGATGAGAGGGGTCAGGGGAGACGCCAAGGCCTCCTTGTTGGCTTCATTCCACTTGATGAGCCGGTTCATCGCCCTCGATAGCATGATGTCCTCTGTAGTAAACAAGCAATGGAAAATCAGTTAGAATTAATAGACATTTATAAAGACAACAAACTTACCGAGGTTGGGCTGATCCTGGTGACTTTGGGGTTGAGGCCCGCTCGGTACATCAGCTCGTCACAGTGCACCAGGCCTAGGCCGCTGAACTCCATACCCGATAGGAGACTCCTAGCCCGCTGGTAGGCTGGGTCCTGCTGGATGTCCCCTAGCTCCAACGGGGGGCAGTCTTCCCTCCAACGAAGAGGGCTGAAGGGGCGTTGGAGCAACCGAAGGAAGAAGAACCACTCTTTCCATCCTTTATGGGAAGAGGGAAGTCCACCTAAGAACCTATGGCCGGGATGCTCCGTAAACTAAAGGCCCCTCTAGAACCAATGGGAACGAAGAACAAATGGAAGAAACAGGAGGTGAGAGGTATATCAAAGAGCTTAAAAATAATATATGCCCCGCCCATCTGAGTGAAGGCGTTGGGTGCCATTTGATGGAGGGGGATGTTGAAGTAAGAGGAAATCCTAGTGAAGAAGGGAGGAAGGGGAAAACAAAGCCCTAACTTTACCTGCTCTAGAAAGAAGGTAAAAAATCCTAGAGGGGATTCTACGGGCGATTGGTCTACCCTAGGGACTTCTACGTCCATCTCGGATGAAATGTCGTAGGAAATCATACCACTCTACAGGCCGCTCGAAGAGTTTCCGGTCTAACCCTCAAAGACATGAAATCATACCACTCTAGTTGATATCCTCTCTCTGATACTCCCCTCCTACCCTGATCCATCTTGCTTTCCTTAACCATGATTCCTAGAGGAGGTAGAGAGAATGAGGAAGAAGACTTACACGGAAGAAAAAAGCTCTTAGAGGAAGAAGACGAAGAGGGTGTCTGCAACTGCTGATAGTCGACAATGCCAAAAGGTGGACGGGCATTTTTGCCTCCCCTTTTTATAGGGAGGAAACCACCCGCATGTGTACAATGGGGGTGTGACACGTGGGCAGCGATAAACATCCATCTCGAGGCGTCACCGCTGTCGAGGCGGCCGTTTGATATGGGTCTGCCGCGCATATCAGCAGGAGATTGCAAAGAGAGATGGGCGCCACGTGGTAGAAGCGCATTCGTGAAGGGGTTTTGTCACCATTAAGAGAACTCATACACTTTTAATGGGTGATAGACAACTATCATTGTTGTGTCTCAAAATTTACAGAAGCCTTTTTGGGAAGACGAATTCAAAGGGATCGCCTCGGAAACAAAGACGAATGTTTCGATTCCTCGGACCTGACATGCCGCCAGTTAAGTAACCATGGATATATGGACCCACTACGACATAGCTTCTTTATTACACTACTAGTCTAATCAGTCAGTCATACTTCCTTCGATTAGACTTGAAGGGAAGAACTTGTGATGGGGTTGAACACATACCCCATGGCAGCCCAGGGGTTGACACGTGTAGTAAAGAAGCTATGTGTCGAGGTCTGCCCAATCTAAATGACTCTCCTAGACTCCCGAGACTCCCTCGGGCGGTAAGTTCCCGAGACCCTCTCGGGAGAGCATCTTCCCGTGACCAACGCAGGAAGGTAGGAGTCCGAGACCTCCCCGGGAAGATAGACTCCTAAAGCCCTCCTGGGAGAGGAAATCTCCCAAGATCCCCTCGAGAGAGCGGAGCCCCGAAAGGGCATAAGCCCGACAACCCAACTCCATCAACCGTTACCCGTTCCAATTCAGGAAAGGTGGCGGATAATTATTGTCATTTACATGCGACAATTAAGACTCAGTAATCGCTGAAGCCGTTACCTAAAAGTTATTTGGTAACTGACAAATAGGGGACGTGGAGAAGAATGTGGGTACACGTGCGACTGTCGCCTCAGGTATATAAGGTAATACAACCCCTTAGGTAAAGGGGTTACGTTGATCTTACTCATAACCTCTCCCTAGTTCTTTTCCATCCATATACTTGAGCGCTGACTTGAGCGTCGGAGTGGATTCCGTCGGAAAATCTCCGGCGTGTTCCCATTAACGCTCGTGTTGATCTCGCAAGACGAGAGCTCCTTCCCATCTGTCACCATCTTGGTGGGCTAGATTTTGATGACTGGTGATCCACATCGATTCCTCTCGGAACAGTTACTTTTCAAGTTACCATTAGTTTTTTCCCTGGTTCAACTGCCCACATTGGGCCATATGTAAGCTCCTCCCTTGTTTACAAGACATAATAGAGAAAGCATTTATATATAGAAATTAAATTCTAAGCTTAATGTGAGGGAATTACCAAGAACTTGTTGACTTAAGGCTTCAATGAAGTTGACTACTCATACTTTCGATCATATCAATTAAACAAGCCTCTAGTCTTGAACAAAAATTATATTTATCAAACCTCCGTGTTCAATCAACTCCACAATTGATACAACCCTCCAAAAGACTCAACTTCAAATCAACTGAATATGCTTAGTGAACCCTCCTGCACATGGCTTACACGGTTATAAACCTATCTAAAGTCTCAAAATCAAGCTGAGCAAGCAACTACAATCTGTGACATATTTTCCCATGTTTAGGGTGTGACGAACATAGCACATGGTCGTGCCTAGCATGACACTCATGATGAGCACAGTCCCAACAAATTGACCCACTTTTTCAAATTAATTAATGGTTACAATCTTTATAATTTGATGAAAATATATCTTTTAAACTTTTAAAACAATAGCTAATTTAAATAGTCTTTCGGTCAAAATTAATCATAAAATTATCATATTAATATAATATTTTTTAAAAAAATCTAAAATTCCTAAAAATTTATTTTTATAATGTTTTTATATATGTCTCAAATGATTTTACATTTAATTCATTAATTAATTGACTATGAGCACAAATCGACTTGTGCTCATGCATGCTGATGAATAGGGTAAAGCCCTTCTCAAGGATTGTGAATTAAATATAATCAATTTTTAAAAAATAATCTCAAACATTTGAATTGTGAATTTAACATAGAAAGATTGGATGAGTGATGCGTGAATTTAAAAGTCATGATTCATGATCGGGTCCATAACTTAAGCCATGTGAATTTAAAAAGTTAACCTAGAGGATGACGATTGAGCTTTATATTGATTTCTAAGTGTATTACGTGTTAGTAGGAGCCCTAGAATCAATTATGTGATGATTGACTAGGGACATTTTATATCATATTCTATCATTAATAAAGACATGTTTGGTTATTATACTTACTTTGTATTCTGTACCGAATGACTAAGTATAATAATGTCCTTGTGTAGTAGGTTCTTATCTATATTATATCGATTGGTTGAATCGATAGTGAGATAATGTAGAGAACACTATACTAAATTATTCCTAGTCAAGCATTAATATTCAGGGACAATATTAATGCATGGAGACTAGCATGTAGGTCAACTGATGACTTGAGCTCACAAGTCATGGATATGTGATATTAAGTTGGCACATGGGTATATATTGAAGAATGTGTACTGAATGACCCTCCATGAGAAAGTTTCATAGATTGGCATATGAGTGTCATAGACTTTCTCATGTGACTATTGGTATGAATAGTCCTTAGACCTGAAGTCACTACGGTTCCCTACATAAGGAGTTATGTACTTTGGTATCATCAAACGTCACCCGTAACAGGGTGGACTATAAAGGCGATCACTGGGTATGTAATGAATTATGCGGAGGGATGTGAGTGATGTAGATGGGATCTATCCCTCCCATATGACGGGAGTGATATCTGTGGGCCCCTTGATCGAGTAGGACTACTGAAACGCATGGCCATGCTCAAATGAGTCAGTATGAGATATTGAGCTCATTTGTTTGAGTGAGTCTACTCAGGGATCAAGAAACACAAGATTGATTGAGGATTACACGGTCTATGCCTCATTGGTTAATCTAGATATCAAAGATAGAAGGACAAGGTCATGCACTATCATAGTCACAGAGTTTTAGTCGGATCTCGACTTTTCTTGTTACTTGGGTAGCAATGATGCATTGCTAGATGCCGCTCATTGCTTATATGTCTAAAGTGTTTAGACGCATTGCCAACGTCACGAGAACCTATTAGGTCACACACAAAGGGCACAATGCTTCGGGAAATCCGAGTTGGGAACTCGGGAGTCCAAGCCCAAGTTGGGAACTCGGGAGGCCTAAGCCCGAGTCGGGGACTCGTGAGATCTGAGCCCGAGTTGGGAACTCGGGAGGTCAGTTCGGGGGGGGCTCTAGTTGGGAACTCGAGAGGCCGAGTCGGAGCTCGGCGGGCCGAGTCGGAGCTCGGCGGGCCGAGTCGGAGCTCGGCGGGCCGAGTCGGAGCTCGGCGGGCCGAGTCGGAGCTCGGCGGGCCGAGTCGGAGCTCGGCGGGCCGAGTCGGAGCTCGGCGGGCCGAGTCGGAGCTCGGCGGGCCGAGTCGGAGCTCGGCGGACCAGTCGGAGACTGGGTCAGGAGCTCACCACTCGGAAGACTTGGTCGGGAGACCGAGTCGGGAGACCGAGTCGGGAGCCCGAGAGACTCGGTCGGAGTTTCATGGAGGAAAGAGAAAAGTCTCTTTTCATTGGATGAAAAGATTCTTTTCTTGCATGGGAAAAGATGAAGAGCCACATGAAAAGATGTGCTCTTTATTGGGAAGTCAAAGAGACACAAACCTCTTCATATTCATAGGATGATTATAAAAGAGGGCCTTGTGACTTTGGAAGTGGTCTTCTTCTTCTTCTTGCCTTAGCTTTTCCCCTTCCCTTCTCTCTCTTCTTCCTCTCCTCCCCTTTGGCCGAAACCTTATTTTAAGGTTCTTGGTGTTCAGCGAGCTACCTCAAGTTGCTAGCACAACTAAGGTAGCTCTCCCGAAGTTGAGAGATTGTGTCCGTGTGGATACGAATAGAGGCACGGACGCTTGAACGTGCAAGAGATCCGGCGCATCTTGGACGAGCGGGATAACCGAAGGGCACGCTTCAAAGGTATAAACAGTAGATAAATCGATTAGATAGATAGCTTTGTACGAGTTTTCTTTCGCTTGGATCGCTCGTGGGTTCTTATTTTCATTGTGTTTTTATTATTTTGTGCCAGGAGAACCCAACATTAAGGACATTTTAGAAAGCTAAATACCTTATTGTCATTCAATAAATGGACATTTTAGAAAGCTAATTACCTTATTGTCATTCAATAAAATTAGATTTAATTTCTATCATATTTTTAAAGTTGTTTGGGCATAAATATTTTATCCTTTTTTTACTCGATTCTTCCATGTTCAAACTAAAATATATAAATTATATCTTTCAGAACCATGCATATATAAATACTACATCAATACAAATCCTTCTAAACAATTCTTGATTTTTATATTGATAAAAAAATAAAATGATTATAGACTATGATAACCAAGCACTTAATTATTTTATTAACTACAATGTTACATATGTATGCACCTTATACATAAGGCATTAATCCAGTACTTCAATAACATACTATAAATCATCCAAACTCGAGTGCCACTTTATTCAAATATAGATTAAATAATCTCAAATTGTGACTGATGGTGGCCTCTGATCACAGCCACTAGCTGGGATTTGAAGGGTGTGACAACTCTTAAATAAGAACAGGTTCAACCAATACCATATAGACATTATCTTTCATTGTAGTTTCAGAATCAGTGTATGTGTCAGTGTACTTGTATAGTTCTTCAATTACTCTTGAAAAGTTTGCTATTTTCTCAATTAAAAGTCGAGGAATTTGTGTTGGATTGAGGCATTCTTTGTTATGATCCTTCCATGCATCCTCCACCATCTCCATAAGATGTTTATAAGCCTCTTTTTCATCTGTGGCAAACTCTTTCATGTAACATTCTACTGTTGAAGCTGCATGTTCTCTTTGTTGCTCAAGCTGCAAAATTCCAAAAGAATTTTTTAAGAAAAATAAAATATCCTTGAACGTCTACCAAATAAATTAATTATATTAAATAATCACCTCATGTGAAGTCATATCATCCATGAGTCTACAAATCATAGTGCTGGCTTTAAGGATTTTGGGGAAGTTGGCAAGCCACTCAAATGCCTCCTTTGTTGCCACTTGATCCATGCCTACGTAAGAGGCACAGGTAAGCACACCATAGCCAGTGGTAACCAGTGAGTTACTTAAATGTTCCTCTAGTGTGGGCACATATTTCTCAACGCCCCATTTGGCTTCTATGAAGTAAGACTTTGATAGAGCTTTTATCTACATAATTAAAAGGAAACAATTAATTTAATTAGCTTATATTTGAGAGGTTAATAAGAGGCATTAATATTTTTACGTATAACTTAAGTATATATACCTGATCTTGAAGAAATGATATGCGGTATTTTTCATCACTTCCTAGTTCATTTTCAAATTCCTTCAAGGTCCTTAGTAATTTGCGATAGAAATCCTTTAGGTATTCTGGTACTTGATCAACGGCTTGAGGTTCCCACCTAGAAAAAGTGAACATGTATAGTTGACTAATTATATGGTCATGTTATCTTAAAGCTTTACAAAGAATGTTAAAATTATTTTGAAATAAAATAGAAATAATAACTACTTATTTGATGCTATATTGTTACATATTTGTTTTCAATATCTGATTTTTAGATAATGATCACAATATTGATTTTGGAGTTGAATTTATTTTAGCTGTGATATTTTATCAACTATGTGGATTACTCAACTAATTACAATATTAATCAAAACAAAAATGTAGCAAAAGAATAGATACAATAGGTACCTTTGAATTGCCTCAGTTAATAGTTGGCTCTCTTGCAATGTGCTATAATTATCATATATGTCATCCATAAGTGATATTAATGGAATAACCTTGCTACAAATTAATCTTGCACGAGAATACTGAGGTTGAAAGTACACATTAAGTATCCAATAATAACATTCCACAATTCGATCACGAGAGAAGTTTAGTGATTTAGCAAGTGCTAGATCATTCCACCATCTTCAAATATGTAAAAAAAAAAGGCAATTAGTTTAAACTACAATAAAATATTTATGTAAACAAATAAATCATAAGAATTACTATACTATATAAAAAATAGGTGAGTTTAAAATCATTTATTCAGCTTCTTTGGTACTCACACTTGATTCATGTAAAAGATATAAGTACTCTAATATTTCTTCATAAAAGAAACTTCAGTATACTTACATTGAAATTTTCTTTAGTTCCTCTTGGTGAAGAGATTGTACTAGATTGAAATCCAACTTTGCAAACTCTAATATTGCATCATTTCGCCTTTCCTCCTCTTGATAAATAGGGATATAATTTCTTGCCAAGAGTCGTCTATTTCTCTGGCATAGTGGTGTCTCAATAAAAAGAGACACCAATATCGCTAAAGGTTGTTTAAGTTCGTCCAACAATGATGCAAGTCTATTCTTTGTAAACAATATGGCTTCATCAAGTATATACTCCCCATGTATCCTAAGGTAAGCTGCATTGTATAAGCTTAATAAGCCCTTCACATCTTCATTCAAGGTTGACATGAAGTTTCCTTCCTCATCCTTGAACTTGTTAAAAACATCTATACAATAGTGGGAAAATACTAATAATTATCACACAACAAATCAAATAATATAGTAATATGAAACAAATTATATATATTGTTAAGCTACCTGCAGGCACATTGAAACCATGTTGCCTAAGTAATCGAAAATGGAGAGAAGTTTCATAAAGTTCATAGTTCTTAGCATCATGCTTAGAAATTAAACTTAGCGCCGCATCTATTTCTTTCTCAAAGTGATAATCCACTCCGAGCAATTGAATTGCATCGATCAAATTCATAATTTGCAATATGTCACTGGTTTCTTGAAACAAGTTTTGTATTTGCTCCTTTAGCTCTTCTGCTCTAATTGGCACCTACATGATCATCAAACATGAAATTCAACTACTAAATATTCTTTAGACAATTAAAACAATAATTCAATGTTTTTCAATTTCCTTTAAGATGATTATATATTTTATGAATAGGTGTTTTGATTAATGAAAGACTTTGAGTAAATAAATGCGCCATGAAGTTAAAAAATACCTTTGTGAGGGCAGGAGAAGTTGTGTGGTGGATGAAATAATCGCCCCAAATACTCGGATGATATTTTGATGTTTTACGAACTATATCTTGGTTGCTAGCAACCAGGGTGGTTGATTGCTTCTCCATCTTAATCAGGATATTTGATAATTTGAGGTCGTTATAGGAAGTAATATAGATCAAGAGATTTTGTGGTAGATGCATAGCTTTTTCTCTTTCTATATATTTATAAGCTTGCTTAATGCACGTGGAAGAATTTTAAATTAATTAAGTTTTGTAAGAGCTATTTAATTAATTATTTAAGTTGATTAAATAGTTTTCTGATTGCTCTTTTTGCTTATAAATTATAATGCATTGATCCATATTTTCATCAATAGGTTGTTCCTTTTATAGGAATGAAGTCCTTTAGAAACCTAACTTAGTTTTTTTTATGGATCATAACCATTTGTTAATCATTAATTAGGATACATGCAGGAGATCTATGTAATTAATTATTTGAGTTGATATATTTTTCATGAAAGTTCATGGAAGTTAATTATGCAAATAGTTTTTGAATGTCTTTTGAAGAGATTATAATATTAGAGCCATTTGTTAATAATTGTTAGGATGCATGTGTCATGGTTTTTTAAGAGAATGTGAGAAAGCTATTTAATCAACTATTTAAGTTAATATTTTTTCGTGAAGGACCATCGAAGTTAATTATTTAAATAATTATCTGATCATTTTTTTATTAGAGCCATTCGATATATCATTAGACTCAAGTGATTATTAAGATATATCTTCTCCCTAAACCATTAAAGTAGTCCGCACTTGTAAATATTATATTCATAAAATATTATTAGACTCGAGAAAAAAATTGGCATAATTAACGAAAATGACAAATTGTCAGATGCATTTACAACATTAAATATATCGTGACAATTTTTTTAAATTGTTTACATTGTTATTTTTTAAAATTAAATATAATGTATTTACTCCTAAATATTAAATGAACAACATCAATAGATCTAAGTCGCATCATTCATCAAACAATAGAACTAATTCAGTGATCCTCATCACCATGTATATTGAGTAGTTAATGCTTATTTAAATTTAAAAGAAAATATTTAGTTAATTATTTATTTACATTTGGTATATTAAAACTTTAATTATTATTGCTGATATTAAATATGAAATTGGATATGTTTAATTTGATATGTACAAAGAAGTTGATTTGTGTTTGTAATAGATAAAAGTACTCTTAATTTTAGTATAGATGATAAAATTAATTATTATATTTAATATTTTCTGATACACGTGCTTTTTTTTTTTGTAAGAACATGTGCCAAGTAATATAATTTAAACAACTATTTTAGATTACAAATTGAATTGAATAATATTAAATATTTTTTAAAAAAATTAATTGAATTAACTTATAAAGCCATAAACGATATTCATGAGGTAGTCTCACATACTCCACGTACACATGAAAAAAAATTAAAAGAATTCACTCCTTGATATATAGGAATTTGAATAGAAAATAGCTCCGGAGTTGCGGTCTAGCAGAAGGATATTGAATTTGTAGTTCGATTTTTAATTACATTGCATATGTAGAATTCTTTCTTTAAAATGACATGCACAACAACGGGATATCAAATGACATGCACAATCACGGGATATTTAATTTCTGAGTCATCTTTCTAATGTAATAAAAAATTTATGTGTACCACATCGGTCACTCAAAATTAGATGTTCCTTAATTTTTTTATTATTATTATTAGAAAGTACGTCTGAATATCTATTTATTCATTTGAGATAGCATTATGCGATACTCTGTGTATACAAGAAAGGCTTGTGTGAGCAACAAAATATATCTAAAATATTCATAATTAATTAATAATTGAAGAGAAAAACAAAATCTTTTTTTGTATATTTATACCTTAAAATTGTCCTATGAAGTTTTAGCATATCCCTAATGTTGTACATGAGACAACACCGAACATTGAGGGGAATTCTCTTTCTTTATAGCACATCTCTCATATTGATTTTACCATAAAGCATCAATAACTTAATAACTAGTCCGTTTCCGCTGACCTCCCCAATTATGTGAGACCCATCTAAGGCTTGACATAGATGAGTCCTTCATTCGACTTACATGCCTTCATAAAGTCCAAGTCGATCTTGAACTGAGCCATTGTCTGCAACTAGTTGTAGGTTTCGTGTATGCCATTCGGTAGTCAAAGTTCTACCTAGCTACACACATCATCTTTGATAATTAATGTGGCAGAATCCTACTGCACGTATGGTCAAAAGTCATACTGAACTGTCAATTAAAGTCACTGAGTCAGACATCAACTAAAGGGGTTTGGACCCAATCTGGATGAGATTCGGATTTGTTCAAACTTTATTAGTTTAT
Organism: Boesenbergia rotunda; assembly: GCA_024364735.1. Lineage (NCBI taxonomy): Eukaryota > Viridiplantae > Streptophyta > Magnoliopsida > Zingiberales > Zingiberaceae > Boesenbergia > Boesenbergia rotunda. The sequence continues at coordinate 251,396 of JAGFNQ010002707.1, forward strand.
TCATCCCAAGGAATAGAATTTGTCTGTCTTAGCCATACTGGCCGACGCCCTCCATGTGTTGGCCTCGAATTCTAGCATCCTATCTCTGCTTCAAATTTTGTCATCCTATCTTGACTCCAGATCTTGACATCTTGTCTCGACTTCAAATCACAGCATTTTGTCTTGCTCTCAGTGTCCAACACCCTCTACATCTTAGCATCCTATCTCGTCTCTAGATTTCGACATCCTGTCTCGCCCTCAAATATATCCCATCATCTTGTCTCGGCTTCAGGCCCTCTGTGGCCAACACCCTCCATTTCTTGACCCAAATCCAGACATTTTGTCTTGGCTTCAAATCCCGACATCATATCTCAACATCAGTGGTCGACATCCTCCACGTGTTGCCCCTAAATCTCTGTATCATGTCTGTAAAATACTATATATATACACACACACACACACCACATAAATAAGAGTTAAAATTGTTGAAAATAACGTTATTGAAAAGGTAGGAGAAATTTTTGGAAATTCGAGAAAGGTTATGGGGATAAATAGACGCGAGATGTGTTGAGGCAATCTATGATCTATAGGACCATGTGTTTTAATGTTTGGGCAAAGAGTTTAAATTAGGTTTACCCTTATATTTGATATGTATATATGAGTGTGCATGTTCTACATGATACCCATAGATTTAGCTTGATGGCTTCGGGTCCGGTGAAGAATGGTATATCCGAGGGACTATCGACAAGGCAGGAACAATGAGCCGAGGTGAGTGCACTTCAAGGCATACGCTAAGGATGACATGTGGAGACGAGTCGTAGGCTTGTATGCATCCGAGGGATGAGAGCCAAAGTCGAAGAAGGCTTGAAGGCAACGGGTCGAGGCTGCAAGAAGAGTCAAGTGAGGGGTTCGAATGATGAGTGAATTATACTCGAGATGGGAAATCCAAGGTTTAGTGTTTGGGCAGTCGACTGCTGCTGGGAGCAGCCGACTGGTAGAGTTCACAGAAAGATTAGTCGATTGATTTTTTGTGCAGTCAACTGGTGTTAGTTGAAATTCGAATGTTGGGCTGTAACATTCAAATTCGCTTAGAGCAGTCGACTGGTATTGACACCAGTCGACTGGTAACGGCCACGACCTCTATTTTTTTTTATTATTGAAAGAAGGAAAACTGTAACAGAAGGGGGGCCAAACCTGACCTTCTGGCACAAGAGAACAAAATACAAAATTGATTTACACAGAAACCAAAAAAGCCAGAACAATTGAAATTGAAATACAGAAGTGATGTATCCATAGCTCTGACTAATTTCCTTTACTTCATCGAACTAATAGCATAAATCAAATCTTCAGCAAGAATTCAGAACATCTACTGCTCTACCAGACATTCAAAAGCTTCAAAAGCGAAACATGCCCATGCCAATACAGAAACCAGAGAAGACCCATAAAGCAACAACATTTATAATAACAAAGTATCTCAAATACCATCACATAAATCTTCACATAACGCCTGTAAAACCAAATCTCAGAAAAACCATTACATAATCACAGACAGACCATCATTGCTGAGCAACCTTCAATTGCAGTAACTAAATCCATTATCTAACAAATCAGAGAATAAACAACCCATTTGACAAACTAAGCACAAATATGACCTCTCCCTGATTTCTGAACTTCCACAACAATACACAGCTATCGTGCTAAATTGAGTCAAAACAACAGAAAGGAATTAGATGTAGGATCAATTCTGGCGTGCTAGAGGGGGGGGGGGGGGTGAATAGCGTTTCTTTGATTCGTTTCACCTACGTTGTTAGTTACGCAGCGGAAATACAACCAAAATAAAACTAACAACAATAAACAAACGCTAACAAACCGTATTTACTTGGCATCCACCCCGGCCGGGTGACTAATCCAAGAATCCGTCGGTGGATCACTCCCCGGATAACCTCCGGCTAGCCCTCGTCGCTCCTTGTGGGTGGAGAAACCTCGCCACAATATCTCGGACACTATCTGAGCACAAAAGACTACTAACTCACTTTACCCAAGCGAGTTTCGTCAAAAATCCCAGCCCAAACCGAGTTCTCTTTAAATAGAACTCGGGCTGAAAACCTCGCCACAAGTCGACTGCTCCAAGGGCAGTCGACTGGTGCCAGCCAAATTCGACCGTTGCACCCCAACGTTCGAATTTTAGCCAACTCACAAGCTACCTACCAGTCGACTGCTCCCAGAGCAGTCGACTGGTCCCCAGCTGAATCCCTTCCCGAGTACATTCACACAGCACTCGATCCTCACGACTCGACTGACTCCTCATCCGCAGCCTCGACTATTGCCATCGCGCCCTCTTCATCTTCGACTCCCGTCCCTCGGATGCACACAAGCCTCCAGCTTGCCTCCATGTCATCTTTCACGTATGCCTCGAAGTCCGCGCCCATCAGCTCATCGTCCCTACTCACCAAGGTCCCTCGGATGCGCACGCAAGTCTCCAGTTTGCCTCCATGTCATCCTTCACCCTACCGAGATCGTCCAGTCAAGTCCATATGTGTAACCTATACAACCTGCACACTCAACGTACACATATAAGAATACAAGGGAAAACCTAACTTAAACCCTTTGCCCAAACATCAAAATCTATGGTCACTCCGGACCATCTTAGGGTCGATTGCTCCAACAATCTTCCCCTTTTTGATGTTTGACAATCCGTTTAAGTTGGGGAAAACAAAACAATAGTCAATGGCAAAAATAATGCATATGTAATGCAAAGATGGATCCTATCCCAAGGCATCCCACACCTAACCCTCCAAGTTAGGAATTTTACCAAAACAGGCTTTTTAAAGCTTCTCCAAAGCTCCCCTACATTGGACTTACAAAGGCTTTTTAAGAACCTCTCCAAGGTTCCCCTTACGCCAAGAATGGAGCCACTATGCTCCCCCTTAAAGCTCAACTCCCCCTAAACCTAGGGTTTCTTGCAAAGGTAAGTTTGGTTTTCCAACTTAAACCCAAACTTCTCCCCCTTTGCCTAACATAAAAAAGACCCAAATAATATCCCAATTATTTATTCTTTCACAGTGTACTAACCCCCCATACATTTGTTTTCAATCATCCGAACCCAAGTCAGCTGCTGGATACCCACACCAGCCCTGACCAGTCGACTGCCCCCAGGGCAGTCGACTGATACTCTAAATATCAGTTTTTTGGCCGAATTTCAGAAACGTGTCAGAAATTTCACAAATCTCCAAAAATTATGAAATTTCGTTGAGAACTTTGTGGTACCCATACCTACTTGGGAAAAATACATTTCACCATGTATCTATCACCATTCCCAAGTTGGACACAAAACCCAAAATTTTCAATGAAAATTAAGGCAAATAAGGAGGTAACCTCCCCCTTAACCTATGCCTTCTCCCAATTTTCATTTTTCTTTGGTTAAGTTCTACTCAACTTATCCTCCTAACACCAAGTTAGGTTCTTCCCAACCTAACACCCGAGTTCTTTTCCCTTTGAACACCATTTAAAGGCTTGTTCCCCAAGCACTCTTATCCCTAGTGTTAATAAGAACTCAACAACAACTTTGAAAAACTCTAAAAGGTTTGCAAGCACATTTGCTAGGATATACTCTATCCTAGAAAAGTATGATTTGATTAATATTATCTAATGTGCTTGACTTTGGTATAATTCTCTAATTTCCTTAAAGATGGACACTTTGTATCGATTTTGACCTAAATTCATGATTCTCTGTGTTTTCCAACTCTAACCATTATCAATTTACACAAGGAATTGTCCTCAATTCTCCCTTTCAATAGGTATTCTTAATGTGATAAAGCTCTCCTTCTTCTTATCTCTTAATCCTAGGTAAATACCCACTTATCACTCTTCCTTGAATTTCAAGATATTGAATCATAGAATAACACTTTATTAAAGGAATAAGAAGACTTTTAATCCAAGGCATTATCCTATAATCCAACTTTGCAATTTCTGATTGTCCAATATACCTATTTCCATTTCAGCCTACGGACCAGTCGACTGCCCCCGGGGTAGTCGACTCCCAAAACTCACAGAATGTTTCTGGGCTCTTACCAGTCGACTGCCCCTAGGGCAGTCGACTAATACCTGAAATTCAGGTTTTTCAGCCCAATTTCAGTAATGCCTAGATAATTCCACAAATCTCCAAAAATTATAAACTTTCGTGGGGAGATTTGTGGGGCCAATGTCCACTTAGAAAAAATACGTTTCGAAACAAATATACTTCGGATCCTATGATTGGCATGAAACTCAACTTATCCTAAAGTGTATCTTTGAAACTCATCTCCAAAAGTCTCAATTTTGACTTCTCCTTAATGTATTCTCTTATACTTGATCATAACTCATTTCTAGCACTGAATTGCATGGCGTTCACTCATTAAAACCTAATTTTCTCAGATATATTCTATTTTCACCTTTTCTCCCTAATTTTCCTTTTAATGTGCCATTTTCTAGAATTAAGACTTACCCAAGTCTTTCAATTCTTTTGGCACACTTCAACCTAATTTTCTAGGAGAGAAACTCTTGAGATCCATTCACCATAGACCCCATAGACTCCTAGAGCTCCCCCTTGAGCTCTGAGCCCTAGCCACCTCCCTAGGTGACTCAATCCACACTAAGCCACACCGGTGTGCCCCCGGTGACTCTTAGCCTACAAAGTGAACCTTCTTAACCTTGGACACCTTGTCCTTGGTTAAGTCACCCTTTCTACTCTTGGATGGCATTCCCTTGTCATCCTTGGACTTACCCTCCTTACCATGATTGTATCCTCCCCAGCATACTTCTTTTTGTTGGCCTTGGAGGTCTTAGACCGGTATCCCAATCCCGATCTATCGTAGTTGGGTTTCAATCTACCCAACACCATGTCTAGGCCCTTAGATCCAACCGTGAACCTTTCTAGGGCCTTTTCTAATGTATCAAGTCTTGCCCTCAAGGCTTGATTTTTCCTTTCCAAATTTCTAACCTTTGGATTCATGTGTCCACCTTGAGCATTCCTAGGCCTAACCTCCTTTCTAGGCACATTCCTTCCCTTCTTGGGATTAGTGCCATGATCCTTAGGTCTAGAGGTCTTGGGTCTATCATTATGCATGCTTTTCCTAGGGTTGTGTTCTACCTTGTTAACCCTAGTCCTATCATTGTATCTAAATCCAAAATTATGTACCATTAAACATTTCTCATGAGCTCTAGCATGCATGAATGGATTCTTAACAATATTTTTAATATGCAAGGAGGAATTTGAAATTGAATTGCATTTTACCCTAGGATTAGGAATTACCTCCCTTAGCCTTGTAGTCCCTCCTCGTTGTGGTCTTTGCTTTCTCCTTTCTTCTTTTTCCCATCTCCTCAAGTGTCCCATTTTCTTGAGCTCTTCCTTCTTTGGACACTTGGTGTGGTAGTGCCCCAGTTCACCACACGTGAAGCATCGAATTCTCCTCTTCTTCTCTTGGGATTTTCCATTCCTACACTTCATGTTAGAATTAAAGGAATTTGAAATGAGTGTAGATTTTACCTCCTTTTTACCTTGTGGGCACTTATCCTTCTAGTGCCCCTTTTGGTTGCAACCAAAGTATATAATATGCTCCTTTCTCTTGGCTTTGGTGGAGGTGGAGACTAGGTTGACTTCCTCTTCAACCTTGGATGAAGAAGATGCTTCCTCTTGTTCTTATGTAGACGAGGGTCTCTCCTCCCCTTCAATCCTTGAGGTGGTGACCTCCTCCTCTTCTCTAGATGAGGTGGATGACCTCTCACTTTCTTCTTCCACTTCTTGAACTAATGAGTTGATTTCTTCGGGCTCTTGAATTTGTGTTGGGTTCTTGTGACACTTTTCCAACTTATCCCACAATTCATGAGCATTCTCATATTTACCTACATCATTCAAAATATCGTTAGGCAAAATATTTAACAAGATATCAATTACCTTCTTATTTGCCCGAAATTGTTCTTGTTGCTCTTTGTCCCAATATCTAGGACGAAGCTTCTTCCCGTACTTGTCCTTTGGAACTTCGAAGTACTCTTCTATGGCTATCCTACATAGCCAATCCATGCTAAGCCACGTCTCCATCCTTGCACGCCAATATTCGAAGTCTTCATGATCGTAGGGCGGTGGGATGTAGATGTCATCCCCAAATTTGTCTTCCATCATTCTTCCTCTAGCGTTCTTGCTCCCTCAGCGATTAGTCCGAACAAGAGCGGTCCTTTGCTCTGATACCAACTGTAGGATCGATTCTGGCATGCTAGAGGGGGGTGAATAGCGTTTCTTTGATTCGTTTCACCTACGTTGTTAGTTACGCAGCGGAAATACAACCAAAATAAAACTAACAACAATAAACAAACGCTAACAAACCGTATTTACTTGGTATCCACCTCGGCCGGGTGACTAATTCAAGAATCTGTCGGTGGATCACTCCCCGAAAAACCTCCGGCTAGCCCTCGTCGCTCCTTGTGGGTGGAGAAACCTCGCCACAATATCTCGGACACTATCTGGGCACAAAAGACTACTAACTCACTTTACCCAAGCGAGTTTCGTCAAAAATCCCAGCCCAAACCGAGTTCTCTTTAAATAGAACTCAGGCTGAAAACCTCGCCACCAGTCGACTGCTCCAAGGGCAGTCGACTGGTGCCAGCCAAATTCGACCGTTGCACCCCAACATTCGAATTTTAGCCAACTCACAAGCTACCTACCAGTCAACTACTCCCAGAGCAGTCGACTGGTCCCCAACTGAATCCCTTCCCGAGTACATTCACACAGCACTCGATCCTCACGACTCGACTGACTCCTCATCCGCAGCCTCAACTATTGCCTTCGCGCCCTCTTCATCTTCGACTCCCGTCCCTCGGATGCACGCAAGCCTCCAGCTTGCCTCCATGTCATCCTTCAAGCATGCCTCGAAGTCCGCGCCCATCAGCTTATCGTCCCTGCTCACCAAGGTCCTTCGGATGCGCACGCAAGCCTCCAGCTTGCCTCTATGCCATCCTTCACCGTACCGAGACCGTCCAGTCAAGTCCATATGTGTAAACTGTACAACCTGCACACTCAACATACACATATAAGAATACAAGGGAAAACCTAACTTAAACCCTTTGTCCAAACATCAAAACCTATGTTCACTCCGGACCATCTTAGGGTCGATTGCTCCAACATTAGATACCAGAACCTACCAAAAGAACCATTCTGGGAAAGAGCACCCAACTTGAAAACTAAGCCCAAAACAGATTTAATCACAGAAAAAACACAGCCAGCCAGTCATTACAGCAGACAGACTTCCATTTTCAACATCTTTCAAATGAATTCTGAGAACTAATGAGGCAGTGAATTCTGAAAACAAATACTTATATACATTAGCAGACACACAAGCAAAGAATTCTGAAAATTAGATTGCCGAACATTTCTGCAATTAACTAGTAGATTTAGCAGTTACCAAATACCATCAGAACCAGATATCCAGAACATGACAAACCATCTTAAACAAAAGACAAATCCACATAATTTGCGTAAACGACAGCCAAATCAATGAAATCTCTATCAAGACAATTCAATACAAATTACAACCAAACATAATCAAATTTATAACTGCACTTGCTATTATTAACTGACAGACCAGAAATAAATCAACCTACAGACTTCCTGGCAATGCGAATATACGGCATATGCAATCTATCCAATTTGCAGATGCCAATAAGCATCTTATCTATCTCATCAGCAGACAAAACCTTCTCTCAGGGGAGCTAAAGGCTTGATTTGCAAGATAATCCGCAGCTGAGTTAGCCTCCCTGTAAACATGTGTAATCCAAATCTGCCGCTGACTCAAAAAGCCTTTGATTTTAGTGATCAAGTTATGGTATTTCCAGGGAAAAGAAGAAGATTGCAGAATCTTCAAAGCCACTAAAGAGTCAGATTCTAACCAGATAGGGGTGTATCTATAGCAAAAACATAATTCTAACCCTATCAATATAGCAGTTAGCTCAGCCTTCACATTTGAAGCCACACCAATAACTCCATACTTTGCTTTCATGACCTGACCCACATGGTTTCTAATAATAACCCCATACGAAGCAGGGCCTGGGTTTCCTCTAGAGCATCCATCAGTATTTACCTTATAAACTCCATATTTTGGCAACCTCCAGCGCACCATTACAATAGAAGTCATAACCCTATTATCAACCTAAAACCCATACTTTTCACTGCCTTACTACAACCTTTCCAATGGATCCTCTTGATCAGACCAGCTGTCATGGCTAGTTGTATATAGGAAATGACCTTCCATATGATCCTTTTTGCTGACTGCCTTAAACCACGATGTTTAGCATCATTTCTGGCGCACCAAAGATGCCAAACAATCAATAAAGGAATTGCCTCTTTAATATGCCCATCTCTCGACCAAGAACATCCCAATCTCCAACTCTCAAAAATTTGATATCTATCCACTCCAAATAACTGGGCAAAATACCTCCAAACCTCCATAGCAATCGGACCCATAAAGAAACAATGATCCCAAGATTCTCCCTCTTCACAACATTGACATTTAGAAGCTAATTCCACTCCTCTTTGTTGTAATATATCATCTAATGACAACCTTCTCCTTAAAAAATGCCAAATAAAAATATATATGCTAGGGAATAAAATCTTACTCCAGCAAGCTTTCCAGATCTCCTCTGGCTGCTGCCCATTTCTAATGTGGTTCCATGCGGTTTTCAAAGTGAATTTGCCATTCAAAGTTGACTTCCAGACAATAGTATCACAGCAGTTCAGATTATCGCCTATTAAAGCTGCATCTTCCCTCACCACAGGACCCGCAACCTCCAATAGCTCCTCCACGATTCTAGCTGGGACAACGCTTTGCAGTTTGGATAGATTCCAACCTTGGTTGCTAATAAATTCATCCACTTTACAGTTTGGATTCCCCACAACCTCACACACCTGAAATAAAGTCCCTTTGTCTAACCAAGTGTCATACCAAAAATTTATCTCTCCATTGCCTATAATCCAACCAATATTTTCCTCTGCTAAACATCTAATTTTTATCAGACGACGCCAACAGGGAGAAGCCTTCCAATTTGCCGAAACCACAGTTGATGGAGATGATCTACAATACATTTTTAATAGAAATGTAGCCCAAGGTGTGCCTTGCTCCCGGAATCTAAACCAAAGCTTCATCGCAGTAGATGTGGAAATATCCGCTAATTTTCTGATAACCAAGCCCCCTTCCAATTTTGGTTTGCAAATTTCAGTCCAGGCTATCCAATGAATTTTCCTTTTAGAATTAGCCATGCCCTAGAAAAAGTTAGCAAATAGCATTTCTATTTGATGCTGAACCGACATAGGTGGAAGGAGAACCTGCAGGATATAAAATGGTATTGAAATTAATACACTTTGTATAAGTAACAAACGACCACCATACGTTAGTCTCTGAATATTCGACCCCATAAATCTCTTTCTAATTTTGTCTATTAAAAATTGAAAATGGTTAGATTTTCTGTTCCCAGCTGCTATAGGTACTCCCAAATAAATAATGGGATGTTGACCTTCTATAAAACCTGTAATGGAAGCAATTAACCCTTTTCTGATACTTGAAATACTTTTGGCAGGGAAATATAAACTTTCACCAGTATTAATTAATTGACCCGAGAATGTCTCATAATCCTCTAAAAACTTCTTAACCCTCTTAACATTATTAATTGACCCATTCAGTAAAATCATAATGTCATCAGCATATGCCAGATGTGACAATTTAATATCACAACCCAATGTAAAATATAACTGGGGGAATTTAGCAAACAAAGCATCTAACCCTCTGGATAAGAATTCCACAGCAATGACAAAGAGTAATGGAGAGATAGGATCACCCTGCCTCAGACCTCTCTTGGAATGGAAAAAACCTGACAATTGCCCATTAATTTTAACAGAAAACCAGCATTCAGTAATACAACGTTTGATAAGCCTAATAATTGTAGCCGAAAAACCAAAAGCCTCCCTGACTTTAAAAAGGAAAGACCATTGAACTCTATCAAACGCTTTGGCCATGTCTAATTTCAAGATTAGATTGCCACCCTTGGCATGATAATTCAGCTTATGATTAACCTCTTGCGCCAATAATATATTATCTGAAATCAGCCTGCCTGAAACAAAACCACTCTGTGAAGGCGAAATGATTTTACCCATAATTTTGCTCAATCTTGAAGATAATAATTTGGAAATAATCTTGTTTGAAACATTGCATAAACTAATCGGCCTGAAATCTTTCCATTGCTATTAATTATCCATATTTGGGATTAAAATTATTGTAGTAGCCGCCATACCTTTTGGCGTTAAGCTGCCATGAAAGAAATCCAAAACTACTTCAAATAAATCCTCCTTGATAATTTCCCAGCAAGACCTATAAAACTGTGTAGAGAAACCATCCGGACCAGCCGCACTATCCATAGACATTTCCAAAATTATACTCTTTATTTCCTCCATATCCGGAAGCTTAGAAATATTAGCATTTTCACCTGCATTAATCAAAGCTGGAATATGATCAAAATTAACATCTTCACAATTATAAACCTCACCAGTTAACAACTTTTCAAAATAAGCTGAGCTTGAAGCATGAATAAGCTCCGGTTTGTCAAAACAAACTCCTTCGTCCCATATTCTAAAAATTCTGCTAGCCAATCTTCTTTTTTTAACCAAACCATAAAAGAATTTGGTATTTCTTTCACCTTCAGCCATCCACTTCACCGCAGCCTTTTGTTTCCAAAAGACCTCTTCCATGTGCAAAGTATGAAGGAGCTGCGCCTGCATTTGAGCTTTCATTAATTTATTAGCTTCTGAAGGATCCAGATCAAAGGCTCTCTCTGCCACAGCAAAGCTTTCCTCGGCTTTGATAATATTCTCATGTAAGTTCCCAAAAACTTCCCAATTCCACCATTTCAAGTGTTCTTTAAGCCTTTTTAACTTGAATTGCAATTTCCTGAGACCTCTTTCAGGAATAGGCAGCCTCCAATTCAATGTTACAGTTTGGAGAAAATTACAGTGCTTGATCCACATGTTCTGGAAACGAAATGAAGCAGCTGGTTTAGGAAATTTAGGAAAAGTAATAAGAAAAGGACAATGATCAGAGGCAGCCCTGCTTAAATGTTCAACACGAACTGAAAATTCACAAACATTCCAGGAAGGAGATAAAAGAATTCTATCCAACCTTTTCCAGATTTTATTATTCGACCAAGTGAATCTATCTCCAACAAAACCTGCATCTACTAGACCCGCTAGCATCAAAAACTCATTAAAATCATTAACTGGCCCAAGCTTAGATATAAAACCTTTAGAAACCTCACTTGGGCTTGAAACAACATTAAAGTCTCCACCAACAAGCCAAAACTCGTTATCATCTAGACTAATTTCCAGCAGCTTATCCCAAAGGACAGCTCTCTCTATTTGTGTGCACTTGGCATAAACCACTGTAATTATCATTTTTATAGGAAAAATATGCGAGCTAATTTTCATATGAAGAAACTGCTCATGATCCAATAATAATTCACATTCTATATTGGCATCAAACAAAACCCAAACTTTCCCCGAGCAATTAGAAATGGCATTATCAAACCCCAACCGCCTAGTAATAGAGAACACATCTAGCTTAATAAATGGTTCAAGAATGCCCAAAAAATTCAGATGATAATTCTCCCTAAAAAATGGGCTCTTCTCAAAGATGCTTCATTCCCAATCCCTCTAATATTCCATATAATACCAGCCATTAAAAAAGGTTTGAGGAATTAACTTTTTGTGCTTGTGATTTGCTCCTGGTAACTCTACAATCTTCACCTGACCCTGCTGTAAAGAGAGTAGCTGATTTGGAAAATCTTTGTCTTCCCACTACTTTGCCTCTAATAATTCTTTGGAACCCCATTTCTGTAAAATCACAGGATGATGATCTTTGTAGATGTCCCTCTGCTCCATTATCTGAATCTTCCTTTTCCAGAAATGATTTTGAAGCTTCAACAATATTATCTTCCTCCTGCTCTTCCCACGGCTTATCAATATGATCTGCCTGTAAAACCTCTGCCATTGGAAATACTACTACATATGTTCCCTTTGTAGTTAATTCCTTCTCAGACCATGATACATGCTGTTTAGACTTAGGATTTTTTCCATTTCCTGCTTCAATCACAACTGAAACACCATTGACCTCCTGCAATTTCTCCTCTTGAACAGTCTTATTTGTTACAAGCACATCTTTATTTGGAATTACCGCAGCCAAGAGCTCTCCTTTATCATTCCTTCTCTGGACTTCCATAGAGACTTTACCCTTTCCAACTTCATCAAAAGATACATTATTGTCTTGATCACCTTCTTCTAAATCAGCCAATAACTGAAATTGATTTATTGTTCTATCATTCCCATTACCCACACTACTATTAATTTCTGCAGTTTTCTTCTTCTGAACCCATTTTTGCTTCTCAACCTGTTTTAATCCCATCTCTAAAGTTTGCCCATCTAAATGCACCGGCACTACATTTTGAAACTCTTTCCTTTTTAACTAAGGCCTCAAATCTTCATCCACAGAATTAACCTTGCCATCAGAATACCATATTGGCTTTGGCCTATTACCATTTACATAACATTCCTCTATCGAATGACCCAAATGCTTACAATCAACGCAATAATTTGGCAATTTTTTATATATAACCTTATGAAGACGCTTCTCTTCCCCTATGCCAATCCAACAATCTTCAACTCTAGTTTTCAGCAGATCTAGCTCCACACAAATACGAGCAACTGAAAGCCTGGAACCATCCGCTGTTCCTTCATCAATCTTAATTGGTTTTCCAACAATTCTTGCCATTGAAAAGAGACTTTGTTTATTAAACATATGAATAGGTAAATCTGGTAATTGAATCCATATTGGAACCACTGATGATTCAACATCATAAGAAAAATGAGGCGACCATTTGAAAATTCTCAATGGCACACCTCCAATAAGCCAAACCCCTCGACTCCATATGCGCGCCATGTCTTCATTTGAGGTAAGATGAATAAAAATATAACCGGCTCGCAAGAACCGGATATCATAGAAGCTGGAAAGACCCAGATTACCCAAAGCTTGCACAATAATCGCTTGACTCGGACGCCATCCTGAAAATTTACCAATTAAAGAGGACTGATAAGGAATTGCCATACCTGAGATCTCATCCTCTGTATAAAAAATCCCAGGCTTGTTATTATAGATTGTAATCGGCTTGAAATTGGATCCTATATCAACAAAGCTTTTCTTGATGGCTTGGGGAGAGCCAGGTTTGGTAACCTCGGCATACGATGCATTTGACTTATGTGCCACAGCTCGAGAGAAATTACGATCCGATGACGCCGACACAATAGATGCTCTCGCTATAGCTGAAGAATCCAAACTAGGGTTAGCCATGGTCGGCAACCTCTCGATCTCTGGCACCGCACCCCCAATGGCAAGGTTTTGATGAGAAACGCCGCATGAAATAGGCAAAGGAGGTGGATCCGGCGTAGTGGAAGAAAGAGGAGGATGCTCAGAAAGCATCGCCGGCGACAGAAGGCCGCCGGCGGCTAGGCCGCCAGAGAAAACCGTTCACACGAACTGATCCCGCGTGAACCGCCTTCAAATCGCCCTTAGGAGAGAGAGAGCCGAGGAAAATCGCCACGACCTCAATTTAAAGGAGCTCGGTTTGGCTTGTTAGGATTGACAAAATTGGTTTTGGTTAAAGGACAATTAGTAGGCTTTGTGCTCAAGTATGTTGTTGAGGTTATGGTGAGGTTAAACAATATATTGACTTATTGTATGGCCTACCACATGCGGATGCTTCCCTAAATAGAATTTTACAAAAGACATCAATTACCTCACCTTTTGTAAAAACCTCTCCATTGAGGATTTGTAAGAATGAATGCAAATTCAAAGAAAAGGGTGCATCCTCCCAAATAAATTCAGATGCCAACCTGCCAAGTAAATTGATAAGATTATATATTAAAGAACAAGATATATTAACTAAACTATGTTTCGTAAACTTACTTTAGGTTCTCCAATTTATTTATCAAGTAGGTCACTTCTTTATCTTGATTTTTCTTTTTTGAATTCATAAAATGCTTCTTCATAAACTACATCGATAAATTTTCAAAAAACTAATTAATGACCAAATTCAATAAAATTGAGGTATTTTATATGAAAGTAAATCATATACATCAATGTCTTGTTGCCTCATTTTGTATAGTTCGGAGGTCCTTCTTGTTTTCTCCTCTATGTCTTCTTCAGACATGACTTCCATTACAGTTATGGTTTCTCTTGCTTTATCCATATCCTCCTCACTAATTTTCCTTTTTCCCTTGTCCATGACATTTGATATTTGTTTCTTGCTCCGCATCCCCTTTGGTAATAGTCGGTGCCATACTGGACTGCCAATTGGAGTATCCCTGTAATCATACCGAGTTCGGTCACGTCCTCTCCTTGTTCTACAAGATACTGGATCAGAAAGAGGAACGACTACAGGATAGCTTTCTTAAGCCTCCATGCCCTTTATTTCAATTATTGAAAGTAATTCCTTGACCCTTTCATTCAAACAAATATTTTCCTCTGTTAGCTCCTTGATTCGGTTGCCTTTAAGAATGGATTCACCACATAGCCTTACATCTTCTGTGTAATCTTTTGCGATGTCTCCATTGGTCGTGGAATGTCATCATCGATATCAAGGTTCTCAAATAATGTGTTCTCATGTAGGTTAGGAATTATTTCAACAATAACCTGTCAATTAACAAGTACACAAATGTTACTACCTCTATATCAAACTAACATAGATCACAGTTTAGAATAATTACCTCTTCCGGCGAGAGTCGTTCGACAAGGGCCCTCACCCTACTAATACACGAAGGAATATTCCTCCACTTATTTATTCGGGGTCCTTTAATATTGTATGATTTTTGAATTGATACATGCTCTAAAAATCATGCCTACACCAAGTTTTCCAGCCAAATACATTAATGACAGCAAAATATTATAAAATTTAATAAGAAAATTCTACTCACTGTCAAAAGTCCAGCAAACCCGTTTAGGTAAGGGAGGTTTGTGCTGGTCTGATATCCCTGAATTGATGAAAATAAGTCCCCAATCTTAGGTAATTGTGGATACAAAAATTGATGGATAATTTCCACCCAGTTGAATATAGCAAGATTTTCATAATCATCTACTATATCTACAAGACCTAGAGAGATCTTATATGTACTAGACGAAAATAAAACACAAATAAATATATACAAAATATAGAATTTATACACTAATAAAACATCATCTTCTGATTCAACACTTTTTGAATAATATTTAAGTAACTCCTCAATTCTTGTTCTAGTAGGTTGTTTTTCTTTTGAGAAGTAAGTAAGATAGAGGTCACTCGATGCTTTAGTTGAATTAATCGGGACCGAAACACCACGGTCCACTATACCCAGTAACAAAGCAACATCTCATCTGGTGAACACAACCGGTATAGCTGAAACATTTAAAATATTTAGTTATCATCAAGAATATAGGTTCAAATGATTTCACTTTGGGCCTGAAATGATTTTATTTCAGGCCCAACGTGGGCCTGAAATAACTTCATTTCAGGCCCACGTTGGGCCTGAAGTGAAATCACTTCAGGCCCTCGGTAGGCCTGAAATGATTTCACTTCAGGCCCTTGGTAGTCCTGAATTGAAATGAGTGAAATGAATCGAAATTAAATCATTTCAGGTCATCTTTATCCTTGTTTTATCTTACTATAGATATTGTTTACAATTCATAACTAAAACTATTACCTGAGAATTTAAAAGCTTGCGAGGTTGAATCCCAACTTTCAAATATATTCACCAAAATTCCACGGATATGCTGCAAATCTTGTATGTCCAAGAAAATACTGAAGGGCGACTCTTTAATCTTCGCAATGTGTCGATCATTTAAAATTTGAAATGCTCTAAAAAATTATTTAAAGTGGCCTAAAACACTGCACCAATGTAATTTTTGTCCAAAGTCATCTGAAGCCTACAGTTTTTATACATTACAAATTTATTCAGCAAAAATAAGTTTAAACATGTGCACAAATTCTGCTGTTTTGACCTAAGACTATCGTTAACATACCTTGGTGGATAATGTCAAGGAAGAAGATGCTGAAACAGCCACAACCCTTTTTCCTGCTATTATAAAAAAATAAACCTTGCAGAAACCTTAACCCCTACTTTGGATAGTGTCGAGCAGTCTGGACTTCAATGTTAACACTTATAGCCGCCTCTGGGACACACACAAATACTTTGGAGACTTCCCTAGGTTTTGGTTGGGGGGGGTGGATTTGGGGGATGAGTTCGCAACTATAGCACAATGTCCGCCACTTTCGACAATTCCATTTATGTTGTTGTGCTGAGAGAGAAAGGAGAAAAATTCGACTCCATGGTCATCCGAACCACAAAATATTATTTTACTGATAAAGTGGTTCGGATGTCTCGAAAATGTGAATTGAGAAAGTCATTTCTTGGCGGGAGGGGTATAATAGGAAGTTGACTAAAAGGGATGCGTCTTTTGGTAAAAAATAAACTCTGATACGTCTTTTAATAGTTATCAATTCTTGAGTATGTCCTTTAATAAAAAGTCGTATAAATTTCAATTGGATGCCAATTATGGGTCATTGAAGTCACACGACCAAAGTAGTACCAGACGAAGTTTAGAGTCAAACGTTCTAAGTAGCACAACTATTTAGATTTTCATTAACTAGTGAAATTAATAATTCTAATTTATTTAATTAAGTAATAAGATATTAAATTATGAAAATTATTAGTTAGATTTATTTGTATAGATTTTTTTTAGTTTTTGGTTTAAATGTATATTTGAGAATTTCTGTCCAGAATCATTTAATCCAACTGATAAATATGTTCATTGAAATTTACTCACACGATTAAAAAACAATATTGTGAAACAGGATAAAATAAATTTAATTGAACAATTTAATAAATTTAATAATATGGTATCTTTATATTTTAATATTTGGAGTGACAAATTTATTCCTATATGTGTATGACGTATCATTGAATTGACAACTCTTGGTCAATTCAAAAAAGTTTATGAAAATATTGAGATATTGAGTTTTTATGATGATGGTAGCTTTATTTTTTATGTAAAATTTTAATAATACTAATATATATTTATTTTCACACCCATAAAATATATGTATTAATATTTTTAAAAATATTTAATGATATAACTAAATAATTATCGTGTGTTTATTATTATATATACTTTTTATTTAGTTGGAATGAATTTTTTAATTTAGCTTTAATTTTAAATAAATATATTACATATAAAATTTTATCTCCCTGCCAGTAATAAGCAAGGAAGGCAAAATAAAAATATATACTTTTTTTTATATTTCTAATATTTATTTAGTTACATTTATTTTAGATCCAAAATTTAATTAAATTATATTTTTTAAAGGAAATGTTAATTATGTATCGGGATGTTTTAATTTCATTTAAATATTCTTCTCATCCACATCCTACTAGTATAGTTTAAAATACTTGAAATAATGCATATGTTATTTATAAATATTATTATTCCAGACGGGAATCGACGCAGACGGTGAATCATCGAGGTGCAACACACGAGGATGGCGACGAGGAGAAGACGATCGCGCCCTGCGAAATCAACATGAGCGTTAATGGAACACACCGGAAAGTTTTTCGGCGGAGCTCACTCCTACGCTCAAGTCAGGAATCACAATTATCTCAGGAGAGCAATGAGGAAGTAAAATTATCTTAAGTTTGGAAAATCTTTTTCTTTTTTACCTGGGTGCCGAAACACCTTATATACTTGAGGGCTTGGTCACACGTGTCTCCACGTTCTCCTCCACGTTCCCTAATCGTCGGTTATGTGATAACTTTTAGGTAATGGTCGCTGCGATCATTAAAGCCTTAATTGCCACGTGTAGCGGGCAATAATTATCCAACGACTTTCCTGATATAAAAAGAGGAACGACTACTTGAAGTCGGGCTATATGATGTATTAATCTTCAGGCTCCGCTCTCCCAAGTTGGTCTCGGGGTCTCCTCTCCTGGGGTGACCTTGGGTGTCTGTCCTCCCAAGGTGGTCTCAGGAGTCTACGACCCAGCATGACCTTAGGCATCTGCCCTCCCGAGGTGGTCTCGGGAGCCTACGACCCAACATGACCTCGGGTGTCTATCCTCCCGAGGTGGTCTCGGGAGCCTATGGCCCGACATTACCTCGGGTGTCTGTTCTCCCGAGGTGGTCTCGGGAGTCCGACCTCGACAGTCGGGTTCACTGGATCCTGACACGTAGCTTCACCGTGCCATGTGTCAACCCTGGGATGCTCAACCCCATCACAAGTCCCTCCCTTCATGTCTAATCGAAGGAAGTATGGCTAATTGATTAGACTAGTGGTGCACCGAAGGGAAGCTACGCATCTGTGGGTCCATATATCCATTACTTCTCCATTGGCGGCTTGTCGGGTTCGAGGAATTGAAATATTCATCCCTTGGCCCGAAGCAGTCATTTGAATTAGTCCAAAAGTCCCTGCGAATTCCGAGGCACGACAATGATAGCTGTCTATCACCCATTAAAAGCGCATGTGGTCTCTTAATGGCGACAAACCATCTCGGTGAATGTAGCCTTGCCACGTGTTTAGATCTTTTCTTCGCGATCTCAGCGAATGTGGCCATACCAAATGATGGCTTTAAAGAGAGACGACATCTCAAGATGGGTGGTCATCATCGTCCACGTGTCGTGCCAGCATTGTCCGCACGAGGGCGACCTCTTCTCTATAAAAAAGGGAGGCAAAAACGTTCATCCACCTTCTTGCATTGTCAATTAGCAGAGTCTTGCATTTCGTTCCTGCCTACTGTCATCTTCTTTCACTAGGGCTTCTTCCTCACACATAAGTTCCCTCCCTGTTCGATCTTCTTCCCCTTCTCTCCTTAGAAGTCATGGGTAAGGAAGAGAAAAAGGACCAAAGTAGGAAGGAGACACCAGATAAGGAGAGGCTTTATAGCCCGGAATGGTACGAAGCCACCTCCTCTAGGGTTAAGTCGGAAACCCTCCGAACCACCTGTGAAGAGTACTGTATTCCGGCGGAATTGGAGGTAGAAGTCCCTAGGATAGATCAATCCCCTATAGAGCCTTCCTTAGGGTTTTTTCACCTTCTTCCTAGGGCAGGTAGAGTTAGGACTCCACTTCCCTCTTCCACCTTTTTTCATGAGCATATCTTCATATTTTGACATTCCTCTGCATCAGAAGGCTCCCAACGCCTTCGCCGAGATGGGCGGGGCGTTCATCCTTTTCAAACATTTCGACATTCCCTTGACTCCACGCTTTTTCCATTTCTTCTTCCTCCCCACCCTGGCGTCTAGGAGGGCTTTTAGCTTCATGACCCGTCCATAGGTTCATAAGGAGTCTTCCTTCCTCCCATAAGGGATGGAAGGAACACTTTTTCTTTATTCAACTTTCTGAGCACCCCTTCAACCCCATTCGCTGGAGGGAAAGCCTGCCAACCATCCCGGAGCTAGGCGACATCCTGTAGGATCTGAGTTATCAACAGGCCAGGGGTATTTTGGCTGGCATGGAGTTCAGCGGCCCCCGCCTGGTGCAGTGTGATGAACTCATGTACTAGGCTGGGCCCAGCTCCAAAGCCACCAACATAAGTCACAGCCTCGGTAAGCTTATACTTTTATAGATGATCGTTAATTCTAACTGATGTTTCATTGCTTTTGTATTGCAGAGGACGTTGTATTGCAGAGGACGTCATGTTGTCCCGGGCGATGAACCAGCTTATCAAATGGGAGCAGGCCAATGAATAGGCCTTGGTCCCTCCTCCGACTCCCACCACCTTGATGGTTGACTCGGTTGAAGCTTCAGAGGGGGTAACGGAGCAGCCCGACGACCAAGGGATGCCGAAGCAGCCCAATGACCAAGGAGCGACTGAGCGGCCCAATAACCAAGAGGCGCCTGAGATGCCAGATGATCAAGGAGCCGACCCCTCCCCTGCGCTTATCGAGATGGGAGAGGATGAGGAAGAGCTGGAGTCTCAAGCTGGTCCATTGACGGCTGAAGCAGCTAGGGAGCCGAGGCAAAAATGACTCGCCAAGCGGTAGGTCATTCGGAGGAGGTTGAGGAACTTTACTCCTCCCGAGCTTCCAACGATGGTCGAGGAGGAGAAGGAGGAGGACACACTGCCTATCTCCAAGCACTTTAAACAGATAACCTCTCCGTCTACAGAGCATCAGGCCGCCATCATCTCCCCGACCAATCCCTCCGATGCCTCAAAAGGCAAGCGGGCGGTGACGACAGAGCGTCAGCTGACAAGTGATTGCCTGCGCCGGAAGGCACAAGTGGCGGAGGAGGCAGCTTCTAGGGTGCATCAACCGGTGCAACTGAAGGAGTTCTCCGCCGAAGGTCGTGCTTCTGAGGGAGCATCCAGCTCTGAGGAGAACGCCCTGGGCCCCTCTACGGTGCCCCCCGAGGCACCGGCCATCAAGCTCATCCCCCCATCCAACACACTCTCTTCTGGGAGTCGAGATGACGCACCAAGGAGCTGGGGTGACTTGAGAGGGAGGACCATAAGTGCCTCGGCTGGTCCCCTAGCCAACTTGCACGAATCCCTCCTGAAGGTAAAGGTGTCTGTTTTTTCTGTTATCTTGCTTATGTCCTCTGACTCTCGTTATTCCTTGTGGCAGGCCACTTACGACTACCTCATTGTGGGTCGCCAATTATACTCTAGGAGAGAGACCGAAGCCCTGATCCAACGAGTAGATCAATTGAGGGCAGAGGTTCACCATGCCCGCCGAGGAAGCCTCATGTAGGCGGAGGTCAGCAGGGCCCTTAGGGCTAAAGTGGAGTACTACATGGACTCCCTGCTGGCCTCAGAATCTGCCCTGAACAGCTCTCGCCACCGAGGAGTGCCTATTGTCAGAGAAGGCCACTGCCCTCTCAGATGACCTACGTGGTTTGGCCCAGGAGCGGGAGCAACTCCAGTCCAGGGAGAGGAAACTGTTCAGGGACGTCCAGCTCATGGAGTCCTCGACGGAGGCCCTAAATGGTCGGATATAAGAACAGGCGCACCAGCTGGGCTAGAAGGAATCTATGATAGAGGCGGCGGATGGTCACATATCCGACCTACAGGATGACGTCGCCCGGGCCAATTTAGAGATTTTGGCCACCTCAAAGAGGCTCAAGGAAGCCCTAGAAGATCGAAATCAGATGTCTTTTGAGGTGACCTGGTTGAAGGCTGCTAAGGATGAAGTCGTAGCTGAACTGCAACGATACAAAGCTGACGAGGCATCTCGGCCGACAGAGGCCGTGAGAGAGCTCAAGGCCAGGTTTTACAATCTGATGAATTCGGCGACATTCTGGCTGGATAGGTCCTAAAGTGACTAAAATAGGGCTTTAATGGTGCCATCTGTTGGATCGTGAAAACCGATAGAGGGGGGGGGGTGAATATCGAAAATCGTTCGGATTTTCGTAAAGAGCACGTACGCAGCGGAAATAAAAATAAAAATGATCACAGCAAAAAGACACAGTCAATTTACTTGGTTCGGAGCCTGTGTCGACTCCTACTCCAAGGCCCACGGTCGTTGACCGTTTACTTTGGGCAATTCTATATACGCGCAAATCAGTTTACAATAATTTATTACAAGTAAGTGCACTAATAATAATAATAAAAAAATTCAATCTTCGTTATCGACGTCCGGAGTGGATTGACTCTTTCGGGGCAGCAGGACGTCGTCGGCTCAAGTTGGAGTGTTTCCGGAGCAAAGCACGAGCGTAGAAGATCTTTGGAGCGTTGAGAGAACAGTTGTCCTAAAGCCTTGGTCGAAGGCCCTTTATATAGGGCTTGGGGGCGCCCGGGACGTCGGGGGCGCCCCCCACGTGGCCTCTGATCCGCAGAGCTCTCGATCAGCGTCTATCCTCTGGATCCGCTTTGACCGGGGCGCCCGGAGCTCTCGGGGCGCCCGGATTGACCGGGTCAAAGTCCTATCTCCTTGGCTTCGAGGGGTTCAGGTTCAATGTTGCGCATGGGGGCGCCCGCAGCGCAGGGGGCGCCCGGGAGCAGCGGGGGCGCCCGGCCCAGTGTGTATTCGAACCCCTTTTTGCTTTACCTGTTTTGTATGGCCCTTGGGGGCGCCCGGGACGCTCCGGGCGCCCTACCCAGCCCTTGCCTCTCTCCTTTGAGGCTTTCTGAGCTGCAGACACACGTTCCTTCGGTCCTGCATCCAGGGTTAGTACAAAACACAACAATATATTAAGTTATTAGATTATACAGCCTTAGCTGTCTTGGTTCTGACTTTGGTCTCCAAAATGGAGCCCTAGGTCGAACCGACGCCTACTGTTCCCTCGACGGGGAACGCGTCCTCACCTACTCCTCTCGGGAGAAATTACCTGATGCCAACCATTCCTCTGGTTGGACTTTTGCCTGACGGTCCTTTGTCAGGGCTTGTAAACTGGCAGTCCTTCGCTAGGGCTTCAGTCCCAGGCTGTTCTTCGCCTGGAGCCTAGTAGTCCTTCGCTAGGGCTTGATACTGGCAGTCCTTCGCCAGTGCCTAGCGGTCCTTTGCTAGGGCTTATTTCCCCGGCATTCCTTTGCCAGTGCCTAGCAGTCCTTCGCTAGGGCTTTTCCTGCACACTAGATTAACTTGTTAGAAAACAAGAAAGACTTAACTTTTGACCTATGTTGCCATTATCAAAACACGGGTTTGACTTAGGTGCATTCTGCACCGACAATCTCCCCCTTTTTGATTTATGGCAACCCTAGTTCAAAAAGTTAAGTTTAAGCAAAACATGAAAAAGTTTTTGTTCCCTCCCCCTGGAAGGAATCTCCCCCTTGATTTTTCAAAAATTCATGGGGTTAAAAAAACTTTACTTGTACTTGAAAACTTTTTGAAAATGTTAGCTTAAGTAAGAGTTTCAGTCTTAATACAGTTTTAAAAAAAAACTTAAGCTTTAGAGTACTTAAAAAAAATTTGACAAGCTTAAGTAAGAAACTTTTGAAAGGCTAGAGTACTTAGCAAAATTTTGAGAGCTTGAATAAAAATTTTGAGGCTGGAGTACTTAGCAAAAAATTTTGAAAGCTTGGAATAAAAAATTTTGAGGCTGGAGTACTTAGCAAAAAAAAATTTGAAAGCTTGAGAAAAGAATTTTGAAGCTAGAGTACTTAGCAATATTTTGAAAGCTTGGAAAAAAAATTTGAAGCTAGAGTACTTAGCAAAATTTTGAAAGCTTGGAAAAAAAAAATTTTGAAGCTAGAGTACTTAGCAAAATTTTGAAAGCTTGAGAAAAAAAATCTTAGCAGCATTTTGAAAGCTTTAAGAAATTTTGAAACTAGAGTACTTAGGCAAAATTTTGAAAGCTTTAAGAACTTTTGAAGCTAGAGTACTTAGGCAAAATTTTGAGAGCTTTAAGAACTTTTGAAACTGGAGTACTTAGGCAAAATTTTGAAAACTTTAAGAACTTAAGTACTTCTTCAAAAAGTTTAAGCTTTTGAATAAAGGATAAGTATATTTTTGAACCTTTTTGAATAAAGGAAAAATTTTGAAAAAGTAAAAGTTAATTTTTCTCTTTCCTTTCCTATCTCTCCCCCTTTGCCATATATCAAAACAAGATAAATATGATTTCATAAAGGAAATAAATAAGAATTTGCTGTACTGAACCAATTCATAATTAGATTTACACTAAATCAATCAATTTTCTCTGTAGGGACCTGTCTAACCCAATTAGCTACTTACTAACTGTTATAAACAGTAGTTTTTGCTAGGGTTAGTCAAGTTAAGTGTTTCTGTTCAAGTTAGATTTTCTACACTTGACACTTAACTGGATTGCTGTTTAAGTTGTATTTAGTGCCCCAATTACTACAGATGCACTGACTTAAAGCATCTTGAATTAAAGCAAAGACCTAAGCATCTCAACCCTTTCTAGGTTATCAATCAAAAGTGCCCTAAGGTGCTTGTGAGATGCTGGCTTCTAAGTCTATAGGTGCATGCAGTTCTAGGGTTAGGGCCTAGGCTAAGTCCATTTTCGAAAAAGCCCTAAATTTTTAAAGGGGGTAGTTTTGCAAAAAAAAACTAAGTAAAAAAATGAAAACTGATTTTGAAATTAAGTAAAACAGTTTTTCAAAATTATTTTTAAAACCAATTTTAAATCAAGTTGGGAAAAAAAATTAATCTATTCTACAGAGCACAATCCTAACTGCCTTCTTAGTGAGCTGAACTCAAACTCAGGTAAGGGCTTTGTGAATATATCAGCTAGGTTGGATTTAGAGTCAATATACTTGAGTACTATTTCACCCCTGGTTACATGGTCTTTTACAAAATGATATTTGACTTCTATATGTTTGGTTCTGGAGTGTTGGATTGGGTTCTTAGTTAAATTAATTGAACTTATATTGTCAATAAATACTTGAGTTTGGGTGTAGTTGAGCTGGAAGTCCTTAAGTGTGTGCATCATCCATAAAAGTTGAGTCACACACTCTCCTAATGCCACATACTCAGCTTCAGTTGTGGATAGAGCTACACAGTGTTGTTTTCTGCTGCACCAACTAACTAGACTCTGCCACACACTCTCCTATGCCAGAGGTTTGTCTGTTCTAATTGTGTTAACATACATTTGGGTATAAGGGGAAGATTTATAGTGTATACATTATTTTTCCTAGTGCCCTTAAGTATGATTTCTGAGTCTTGTTCATTTCTAATCAGGCAATTAGAATTGTTGAAAGTAACTATATAACCAGAATCACATAACTGACTTATGCTAAGCAAGTTAAAATTAAAGTTTTCAACCAATAGAACTTTCTTAATAATGAAATTAGATTTAAGCTCAATATTACCTGACCCAATTACCTTGAGTGTAGCATTATTGCCAAATGCTACTGAGCCTAGGTTTTTGAGTTTGAGCTTGGTGAACTTCAATTTATCTCCAGTCATGTGTCTGGAGCAACCGCTATCCAACATCCATTGGTCCAAATCTTTATGTTCCTACGCATAAAGAATTTTCTTGATTTGGATCCAATTAGAATTAGGAATAGCTTAAATTGAGTTTCACTGCCTAGTCTGTCTCACCCAAATCTAGGGTTTTCAATCACGTTAACCTTATAGGTTTTGTGAGACAGGTTTTGATAGTTAAAATTATTTTGAAAATTTTGATTAATTTTGAAAACAATTAAATTTTAACAACTTAATTAATTTTGAAAACAATTAATTTTAACAAAAATGTTTAAATCTACAAATAACTGAAATTTTGTGTTAGATTCGAATTTGACAAAAAAAATTTGAATTTGAATTTCATAAATTGGCTTCCAGGTCTTGGCGAGGCACTAGGCCTTCTTTGGCCGTAGCCTTATGGGATCATCCACCCTTTCCTTGACAAAGCCTTTTAATGAAATTTCATTTTCAAAAATTCTTTAAAAAATTTCTGGTCTAACTAGTTTGGGTCTTGGATCGGTAGCTTCGGCTAGTTCCGCCAAATTGGCTTCCCTAACGTACTATCATCTCACCTCCACCCAATACTATGTTGTCAAATTTCAGCTAAGTTTGTTTAGTCCTTAAGCTAGCCTAAGTCTAAGCATGGTATATTGCAGAAATTAAATAAACAATCAATCAAGCAATTTAAATCAAGAATAACAAGTTTATCTAATAATGAAAATAGTTTTCAGTTTGGCTCCCCCTGGACTAAAGCCACGGTGATGGTTGGGCAAGATGTGAATCTTGTCCTTGGGGATCCAATACTGATTTGATCCAGTCAGTTGGTTCAGGCACAGTTTAGGTACCCATGCCTGAACTTTACTTCTGGACTGATTTAGTACAGCAAAGTATGATCTTTGCCGGGATTTGGTTCTATAGCCCAGTCCGGATCGATTTAGAACTGATTTCTGTTTTCCAAGGATCATGTCAAGACCCTTGGAACCAGATGTAAATCGTTCTAATGCTGATCTAAGATCCTTAACCTGAGTTTTCAGGGAGGAGTTTTCCTTTTCAAGTTTTTCAACTTGAGTAGGAGTTCCTTCCTGAACCTTCTCGATTAAGGGTTTAGAGTCAGCTCCCTCTTTCAGGAGTTTTACTTCCTGTCGGAGGGATTCGACTCGGAGTTTGGCTTTTGCCAAATCTTGGGAAAGAAATGAAATTAACTCACTTAATTGCGACTTATTAAAACCAATTACCTTAATTTCTCCGTCTTCTGTGAAGGTCAGCTCGCCATCCTCTTGTTCTGTTTCTGACTCAGTCTCGACTTTATTTGAGGCGGTCAGAGCTAGGAGGTTGGACTGGGGTGCCTCTTCTTCTTCTTTTGAGGACGATTTGTCCCAGGTTGCTTGCAGTGCCTTTTTTCTTCTCGTCCTTTTTGTCTCCTTTAGGTTAGGGCACTCTGACTTGTAGTGACCCTTTTTCTTGCACTCGTAGCAGGTCATATTAGGCTTGTTTGCGGGTTCAGCTGGTTCGTCCTTTCTTCGGCCGGTTTTCCGTTTGTTGGTTCGGTTCTTCAGCTCCTTGTAGTAGCTTCGAGCGAGCCGGACCAGCTTAGTTTGTTCTCCTTCTTCTTCTTCAGAGTCTGAGTCTGAGTTAGACTCAGGTTCGGGTTCAGGCTTCTTCTTTGTTGTCCTTCCAGTGTTACCTGCAACGAAAGCAATACCTTTCTCGACCACATTGGTGTTAGTTTGTTCGTGCAGTTCTAGTTCGGAAAATAATTCATCTAATTTTATTTTAAAAAGATCCCTAGAGACCTTGTATGCATCTACCATAGATGCCCACAAGGTATTTCTAGGGAAGGCGTTTAAGGCATACCTGATTAGGTCACGGTTTTCAACCTTGTGACCTATTGTGTGAAGACCATTCATTACCTCTTGGATTCGTGCGTGGAGCTGGGCTGCTGTTTTGTTGTCGGCCATCTTGATGGTGTAGAGTTTGTTTAGTAGCAGATCCCTCTTACTGATCCGAGTATCTGAAGTCCCTTCGTGTAGCTCGATCAGTTTTGTCCACAGCCCCTTTGCACTGTTGAAGGGGCCCACGCGGTTCAGCTCTTCCTTTGTCAGCCCGCATTGTAGGGTTTGTGTTGCTTTT
The DNA here is from genome assembly GCA_024364735.1 of Boesenbergia rotunda. Classification (NCBI taxonomy): domain Eukaryota; kingdom Viridiplantae; phylum Streptophyta; class Magnoliopsida; order Zingiberales; family Zingiberaceae; genus Boesenbergia; species Boesenbergia rotunda. The sequence continues at coordinate 278,450 of JAGFNQ010002707.1, forward strand.
GCGTCGGCTTCTATCTTGCGTTTTAGGGAGTTGTCCCATTCGGAGTAGCTCTGAGGAAGTCCTTCGGCATTTCGGGGGATCTCCAAACCGGACTGGATAATGATCCAGTCCGGTTTGGAGATCCATTCGGAGTTTTCAGGTGGACCTCCATACGACTTTTCCAGTAAGAAAAGTCTTCTCCACTGAAGAGTGGAGGTCTGGCGGTGCTAAAACCTTCTTGCATAGCCATTTAATCTGAAAAAGAAAACTTAAAGGATTTTCCAAGACTAGGACTTGGATTAGTAGTGCTGGATAAATTAAATAACGAGGGGTGTTGCACCAACCTCGCTTAACAAAAAAAAATGAACGAAATATCTAGCGAGAAATTCGTAAGGAGGAAAAAAAAAAGAAAATAAAAATCCGAAAAAAAATTTCAAACTGGTGGTTGCACCAGGTTTAAACTTCCCCGCTCTGATACCACTTGTTGGATCGTGAAAACCGATAGAGGGGGGGTGAATATCGGAAATTGTTCAGATTTTCGTAAAGAGCACGTACGCAGCGGAAATAAAAATAAAAATGATCACAGCAAAAAGACACAGTCGATTTACTTGGTTCGGAGCCTGTGTCGACTCCTACTCCAAGGCCCACGGTCGTTGACCGTTTACTTTGGGCAATTCTATATACGCGCAAATCAGTTTACAATAATTTATTACAAGTAAGTGCACTAATAATAATAATAAAAAAATTTGATCTTCGTTACCGACGTCCGGAGTGGATTGACTCTTTCGGGGCAGCAGGACGTCGTCGGCTCGAGTTGGAGTGTTTCCGGAGCAAGGCACGAGTGTAGAAGATCTTTGGAACGTTTAGAGAGCAGTTGTCCTGAAGCCTTGGTCGAAGGCCCTTTATATAGGGCCTGGGGGCGCCCGGGACGTCGGGGGCGCCCCCCACGTGGCCTCTGATCCGCAGAGCTCTCGGTCAGCGTCTATCCTCTGGATCCGCTTTGACCAGGGCGCCCGGAGCGCTCAGGGCGCTCGAATTGACCGGGTCAAAGTCCTATCTCCTTGGCTTCGAGGGGTTCGGGTTCAATGTTGCGCATGGGGGCGCCCGGGAGCAGCGGGGGCGCCCGGCCCAGTGTGTATTCGAACCCCTTTTTGCTTTACCTGTTTTATATGGCCCTTGGGGGCGCCCGGGACGCTCCGGGCGCCCTACCCAGCCCTTGCCTCTCTCCTTTGAGGCTTTCTGAGCTGCAGACACACGTTCCTTCGGTCCTGCATCCAGGGTTAGTACAAAACACAACAATATATTAAGTTATTAGATTATACAGCCTTAGCTGTCTTGGTTCTGACTTTGGTCTCCAAAATGGAGCCCTAGGTCGAACCGACGCCTACTGTTCCCTCGACGGGGAACGCGTCCTCACCTACTCCTCTCGGGAGAAATTACCTGATGCCAACCGTTCCTCTGGTTGGACTTTTGCCTGACGGTCCTTTGTCAGGGCTTGTAAACTGGCAGTCCTTCGCCAGTTGCCTAGCAGTCCTTCCCTAGGGCTTCAGTCCCAGGCTGTCCTTCGCCTGGAGCCTAGCAGTCCTTCGCTAGGGCTTGATACTGGCAGTCCTTCGCCAGTGCCTAGCGGTCCTTGGCTAGGGCTTATTTCCCCGGCATTCCTTTGCCAGTGCCTAGCAGTCCTTCGCTAGGGCTTTTCCTGCACACTAGATTAACTTGTTAGAAAATAAGAAAGACTTAACTTTTGACCTATGTTGCCATTATCAAAACACGGGTTTGACTTAGGTGTATTCTGCACCAACACCATCCAATAGCTCTAGAGGGCCAAGTTGCTGAAGTTGGACGTAGACCTAAGCTTTATGAGCGTGGCTATGTTTGGGATGAGCTACCGCCCGAGGAAAAGGAGTTATAATCCCTCCTTCTTATCTTCATATTTTGTATTTTGCATATTTTTCCTTTTCCTTTCTTTTTTCTAATGTACTCCAAATGTAATAATCCATCTTGAATGAAAAGTTTTCGCATGATTTTGTCTTAAGTACTTTGAGGATGTCCTTCTCTGGAATGCATATGTCTTTTGCCTCCTTTTCTTTTATTCTTTGGTATTTTGTGGAAATGTACTCGACATTGAATGCCACGCTTCTGCCTTTCGAGCTTGTATTGTGATACTTTCAGAGATGGGTCGAGCTACCGCAGCTACAAGGAGGTGACGTCTAGCTCAGTGGCCACAAGGATAGAGTGAGGCTAAGGAAGCATCCTCCCAATGGAGAAGAGCTTGTGCAAAGGAGCGACATAGCCCCCGGCCTCCTCGGCTGAGCCTAGTAAGCATGTTCCTATGTGTACTTGCTTTATGTATTTGCTTCGAGTGTGATCAACAATGTACTCCCTCTTCATAAATAAAAGAAGACTTGTCACCTATGTGTTGTGTGTTCTTTGTCAATAATTCCACTTCATGCTTGTCTTCAATGTCTAATGACTGCCGAATGCAACCTTCACAAATAACTAAGCTGTATTGTTCTTCTATATCTCATTGCCTGTCTGCTGGTTCCCTCCCCCATAGGTATATATATAGACAATATCAAATATTAGGGGTGAGACGAGAATTAAGTGTGTTGCATATCATCGGTGCAGGCAAGGACAGGACTTGGCCCGCTCAACAGCTAGCCAATGTTGCTTTGTTCTGAATGTCGGTAGCCCTCCTCAGGGTCATGCTTAAGGTTAGTAGCCTTTGGTCGAATATTATCAGTCACACGACCAGGTCTACTCATATCGAGCATATGTAGCACCATGAGATGGTAGGAGGTTATGCTCCTCCAGGTCGGGCATTCGCAGCACCACGACCAGGTCTACTCATCTCAGACATCCGCAGCACCATGACCAGGCTTACCAGTCTCAAGCATTCGCAGCACCACGAGATGGTAGGAGGTTATGCTCCTCTATGTTGGGCATCTGTGGCACCACGACCAGGCCTACTTATCTCGGGTATCTGCAACACCACGAAATGGTAGGAGGATATGCTCCTCCTGATCGGGCATCCGCAACACCACGACCAGACGTACTCATCTTGGGCATCCGTAGCACCACGAGATGGTAGGAGGCTATGCTCCTCCTGGTCGGGCATCCGCAGTACCACGATCAGGCCTAATCATCTCGGGCATCCACAGCACCACGAGATGGTAGGAGGCTATGCTCCTCCTAGTCGGGCATTCGCAGCACCACGACCATGCCTACTCATCTCAGGCATCCGCAGTACCATTGGATGGTAGGAGGCTATGCTCCTCTCGGTCAGGCATCCGCAGCACCGCGACCAAGCCTACACATCTTGGGCATCCCCAACACCACGAGATGGTAGGAGGTCATGCTCTTTCTGGTCTGGCATCTGCAGTACCACGACATGGCCTACTCATCTCGGGCATCCGCAGCACCACGAGATGGTAGGAGGTTATGCTCTGGTCGGGCATCCGCATCACCGCGACCAGGCCTACTCATCTCGAGCATCTGCAGCATCACGAGATGGTAGGAGGGTATGCTCCTCCAGGTCAGGCATCCGCAGCACCACGGCTAGGCCTACTCATCTCGGACATCTGCAGCACCACAAGATGGTAGGAGGTTATGCTCCTCCTGGTCGGGCATCCACAGCACCGCGACCAGACCTACTCATCTCGGGCACCCGCAGCATCACGGGATGTTAGGAGGCTATGCTCCTCCTGGTCGGGCATTCGCAACACCACGACCAGGCCTACTCATCTCGGGCATTCGGAGCATAACGAGATGGTAGGAGGCTATGCTCCTCCTGGTCGGGCATTCGCAACACCATGACCAGGCCTACTCATCTTGGGCAGCACAGGATGGTAGGAGGCAATGCTCCTCCTGGTCGGGCATCCGCAGCACCACGATCAGACCTACTCATCTCGGGAATCCGCAACACCACGGAATGGTAGGAGGTTATGTTGGTGCAGGAAGCACCATATCGAACCTTATTTTGATATTGGCAAAGGATTCAAAGTTAAGTATTATTTTTGGTCTAATGTGTTCACCGAGTGTGCAAAAAGAAGTCCTGGCGAAGGGCTGCTGGGCAAATGTCCAACCGGAGGAGTCGGTTGGCAAAAGGTAAACTCTCCTGAGAGGAGTAGGTGAGAACGTGTTCCCTGTCGAGGGAACAGTAGGTGTCGGTTCGACCTAGGGTTCCATTTGGGAGACCCGAAGTCAGAACCAAGACAGCTACGGCTGTAAAAACTAACTAATATTCTTGCCTTGTTTGTGTTGGTACTAACCTTGAATGCAGGGACCGAAGGAGTGATTCTGCAGCTCAGAACGCCCCAAAGGAGAGGGGCAGGCAGCTGGGCTAGGCGCCCGGGAGGTCCCGGGTGCCCAAGGTCAAAGCCAAACAATCAATTAAGCAAGAATCGCTTCGAAACAACACTGGGCTAGGCGCCCGGGAGGTCCCGGGCGCCCAAGGTCAAAGCCAAAGATGAGTTGAAGCAAAATCAGCCACGAAGCCAGCGGACCCAGTCAAGTTGGGCGCCCGAGAGGTCTCGAGCGTCCCAGTCAGCTCCAGAGCCGATTCGAAGGGGATAAGAGCTGACCAATCTTTGGATAGAGGTTTTCGGATCCGAAGGCACGTGTCAGGCACCCCCAACGTCCCAGGCGCCCCCAGGAGCACTATAAAAGAGGCTCGACCCCAAGGCTTCAAAACAACAATTTTCCAACGCCTCTAAACTTTTCATTCAAGCGAGCTGCTCCGACAAACTCCGATCTCAACATTCCAGTGCTGACGACGACCCTATGCTTCGAAGTGCGATCCATACCGGGCGTCGGTAACGAAAAGTGTATTCGTTTATTTACTGCACTACTATTGTATGAAATTCTGTAAATCTTTGCGCTATTATAGAATTGCCCACAGTAAACGGTCTAGGACCGTTGGCCTTGAAGTAGGAGCCGACCGCGACTCCGAACCAAGTAAAAATACTTGTATTCCTCGTGTTTGTTTTTAATTCCGCTGTGTACTTTCTCTTAATCTTATCCGAAAAAGTTTTCACAATATTCACCCCCCCCTCTATCGTGTTTCTCGATCCAACAAGTGGTATCAGAGCGGGGTAGCTCAAATTTGGTGCAACCACCAATTTGGGAATTTTTTGGATTTTTACGAAATCTTTTTTATTTTTTTCGATCGAACTTTTATCGTTAATCGAGGTTGGTGCAACACCACTCGATAATTTTTCTTTTATATCCTCTTCCCACACTACTAATCCAAGACCAAGTCTTGGTAAATTTCTATTTTTTTTGTTTGTGTGCAAAATTTATCCTTAATGGCCAATCAAGAATGGAACAGTGTTCATCCGCCTCTATTCTCTGGCGAGAACTTCAGAACCTGGAAGGGTCTAATGGAATCCCACCTAAAAGCCCATCTAGATCAATGGAAGATAATCCAAACGGGGTTTACAGTACCTACAGAAGATGGAATGTCGATCGCCTGGGATAAATTGGACGAACCAACTCTGAGGATGATCGAGGCAGATGCAAAGGCGACTGCAATCCTACAATGCGGCCTAACAAAAGAAGTATTCAAGCAGATTGGACCATTCGAATGTGCTAAAGGGATGTGGGAAAAACTGATTAACCTACATGAAGAGACTTACAACATCGAGGTCTTTGAAAGAAAGATGTTCGAATCATCGGACGAATTAAATGAAGAAGAAGATCACCTAAGTTATCTTGCACTCTCGGTCCAAGCACAGACAGCCGAGTCAGAGTCTGAACCCGAATCCAAAGTCGAAATCGAACCAGAATCAGACGACGAATTGACTGTGATGGTAACCAATTTCAAATTTTTTTCAAAATTAGAATTAAATAATCAAACAGATACTGTAATGGTCGAGGAAGGTATAAATTCTATTGCAGGGGAAACTCCAAAAGAACCACCAAAGAAGGAGCTTCAACCAGTACCCGAGTCCGACTCAGACACGGAATCAGAAGATGAGTCTAGATCCGAGACGGCAAGAATCAAGGGGGAGATTCCCAATAAGGAATCAAAAGGTAAATTTGTAAATTCATATTTTAAAAATCAAATAATTTGTTACACATGCAGGGAGAGAGGGCACTACAAAAGTAAGTGTCCTACTCGTAAGATTCGAACGACACCACCGACGGCGACAAAGGAACCAGTTCCAAAAGTACGAAAGGACAAGAGTCGCATCCAATGCTTCAAGTGCTAGGAGTTTGGGCATTACAATGATGAATGCACGGATAGAAGAGCCAAAGATCCAGGACAACCTATCAATACGGATATCTTTAATTTATATCAAAATCCACTCTTTACCATGAACACTGATAGTTTGATTAATCTCCCTCGGTCAAATTTAGATTTGGATGCATGCTTAAATAACATAATTAATTCATGCAAATTAATTAATTCAAACTTCAGAAAGTTAAAACAAGAAAATGAGACTTAGAAAATTAAATTTGATATACTAGAAAAATTAATTAATAATCTTGCTAACTTAGAAAATCTAGAAATTTCTCCTCACTATGACTTTACTTGAAGTTTTTTTGGCTATTCATAAATAGTTAGTTTAAGGACTAAAGAGTTACTTAAAACTTGAGAACCTAGTTTTGGGAGGAGGTGAGATGATAGTACGTTAGGGAAACCTTTCTAATAAGGTCAAGTATGTTCTACTTGGTATGTTTAGTCTGGTGGAACTAGCCGAAGCTACCGATCCAAGACCCAAGCTAGTTAGACCAAAATCTTTCAAGAAGTAACTTGATGATGAATTTTCTATAAAAGCCTTTGTCAAGGAAAGAGTTGATGATCCAATAAGGCTACGGGCAAAGAAGGCCTAGTGCCTCGCCAAGACCTGGAAGCCAATTATAGAAAATCAAATTCACTTTACTATTGTCAGATTTGAATCTAAAACAAATTTTAACTAAATCTTAGATTTAACACTAATTCGAAGATAAAAAATCTTAGAACCTTTTTCAAGAGTTAACAAAAAATCTTTCAAACAGAAAAATTGCATGTTTCTTTTAAAAAGCTTCAAAGGGAAAATTTCAAATCAGGGGGAGCTTTATGCAATATTTCAATGTTGCAAGGTTTTGTAACATGTTTTATTTGAAAACTATTTTTTGAAAAAGTTGTGAACTTCTTTACTTAAATTTATTTGGATAAAACTCAAAACTCTCTATTAAAAACCTTGTTCGCCCATGTATGTTTTTGATATATGTCAAAGGGGAGGAAAGGTCAAAGTTAAGTATTTTATAACACAAGTATTCAGGGTTTTAGGGGGAGTATGAGAAATAAAGGATTTCTTTTAAAATCTACATTTATTCTGTTCATAACTGTTATACTTCATTGTTTGTTACTTTCTTTTCTTATCAGTTATAAGTTTTTACTTAACTTTGAATTGTGTTGCCATAAATCAAAAAGGAGGATATTGTTGGTGCAGGAAGCACCATATCGAACCTTGTTTTGATATTGGCAAAGGATTCAAGTACTATTTTTGGTCTAATGTGTTCACTGAGTGTATAGAAAGAAGTCCTGGCAAAGGGCTGCTGGGCACCTAGCGAAGGGCTGCTAGGCATCGAAACCCTATGACCTGGCGAAGGGCTACTAGGCACCTGGCGAAGGACTGCTAGGCATCAAAGACCTGGCGAAGGTCTGCTAGGCACCTGGTGAAGGGCTACTGGGCAAACGTCCAATTGGAGGAGCGGGTTGGCAAAAGGTAAACTCTCCTGAGAGGAGTAGGTGAGGACGTGTTCCCCGTCGAGGGAACAGTAGGCGTCGGTTCGACCTAGGGTTCCATTTGGGAGACCCAAAGTCAGAACCAAGACAGCTACGGCTGTAAAAACTAACTAATATTCTTGCCTTGTTTGTGTTGGTACTAACCTTGAATGCAGGGACCGAAGAAGTGTGTTTCTGTAGCTCAGAACGCCCCAAAGGAGAGGGGCATGTAGCTGGGCTAGGCGTTGGGGAGGTCCCGGGCGCCCAAGGTCAATGCCAAACAAGCAGTTAAGCAAGAATCGCTTTGGAACAACACTGGGTTAGGCGCCCGAGAGGTCCCGGGTGCCCAAGGTCAAAGCCAAAGATGAGTCGAAGCAAAATCAGCCACGAAGCCAACGGACCCAGTCAAGCTGGGCACCCGAGAGGTCCCTGGCGCCCCAGTCAGCTCCAGAGCCGATTCGAAGGGGATAAGCGCTGACCAAGCTTCGGATAGAGATTCTAGGATCCGAAGACACGTGTCAGGCACCCCCGACGTACCAGGCGCCCCCAGGAGCACTATAAAAGGGGCTCGACCCCAAGGCTTCAAAACAACAATTTTCCAATGCCTCTAAGCTTTTCGTTCAAGCGCGCTGTTCCGGCAAACTCCGATCTCGACATTCCAGCGCCGACGACGACCCTCTGCTCCAAAGTACGATCCACACCGGGCGTCGGTAACGAAAAGTGTATTCGTTTATTTACTGCACTACTATTGTATCAAATTCTGTAAATCTTTGCGCTATTATAGAATTGCCCGCAGTAAACGGTTAAGGACCGTGGGCCTTGGAGTAGGAGCCGACCGCGACTCCGAACCAAGTAAAAATACTTGTGTTCCTCGTGTTTGTTTTTAATTCCGTTCCGTACTTTCTCTTAATCTTATCCGAAAAAGTTTTCACGATATTCACCCCCCCCCCTCTATCGTGTTTCTCGATCCAACAGGTTATGCTCCTCCTGGTCAGGCATCCGCAGCACTGCAACCAGGCCTACTCATCTCGGGTATCCGCAGCACAACGAGATGGTAGGAGGTTATGCTCCTCCTGGTCGGGCATCTGCAGCACCGTGACAAAGCTTACTCATCTCGGACATTTGCAACACAATGAGATGGCAGGAGGTTATGCTCCTCCTGGTCGGGCATGTTGGTGCAGAATACACCCAAGTCAAACCTGTGTTTTGATAATGGCAACATAGGTCAAAAGTTAAGTCTTTCTTGTTTTCTAACAAGTCACTCTAGTGTGCAGGAAAAGCCCTAGCGAAGGACTGCTAGGTACTGGCGAAGGAATGCCAGGGTAAAAAGACCTAGCAAAGGACTGCTAGGCACTGGCGAAGGAAAGCCAGGGTCAAAAGACCTAGTGAAGGACTGCTAGGCGCCAGGCGAAGGACAGTCTGGGACTGAAGCCCTAGCGAAGGAATGCTAGGCACCGAGCGAAGGGCAGCTCGGCATCTAAGACCTGACAAAGGACCGTCAGGCAAAAGTCCAACCAGAGGAACGGTTGGCATCAGGTAAATTCTCCCGAGAGGAGTAGGTGAGGACGCGTTCCCCGTCGAGGGAACAGTAGGCGTCGGTTCGACCTAGGGCTCCATTTTGGAGACCAAAGTCAGAACCAAGACAGCTAAGGCTGTATAAATAAATATTTTATTGCCTTATTGTATTTTGGACTAACCCTGGATGCAGGACCAAAGGAAGGAGTGTCTGCAGCTCAGATAGCCTCAAAGGAATGAGGTAGTGGCTGAGTAGGGCGCCCAGAGTGTCCCGGGCGCCCCCAAGGTGCATACAAAACAAAACAAAGGAAAAAGGGTTCGAATACATACTGGGCCGGGCGCCCCCGCTGCTCCTGGGCGCCCCCTGCGCTGCGGGCGCCCCCATGCGCAACCTCGAACCAAAACCCCTCGAAGCCAAGGAGATAGAACCTTGACCCGGTCAATCCGGGCGCCCCGAGCGCTCCGGGCGCCCCGGTCAAAGCGGATCCAGAGGATCAGACGCGACCGAGACCTCTGCGGATCGAAGGCCACGTGGGGGGCGCCCCCGACGTCTCGGGCGCCCCCAGGCCCTATATAAAGGGCCTTCGACCAAGGCTTCAGAACAACAATTCTTTCAACGCCTCAAAGCTCTTCTGCTCTCGCGCCTTGCTCCGGAAACTCTCCAAATCGAGCCGACGACGTCCTGCTGCCCCGAAATAATCGATCTACTCCGGACGTCGGTAAAAGAGCTAGTCTAACGTTTACTGTACTTAATTCTAATTCTGTAATCTTTTGTAAACGATTTTGCGCCTGATATAGAATTGCCCAAAGTAAACGGTCAACGACCGTGGGCCTTGGAGTAGGAGTCGACACAGGCTCCGAACCAAGTAAAAACGACTGTGTCTCTGTGTTTTCTTTTTATTTTCCGCTGTGCACCTGCTCTTAATTTTCCGAAAGAAAGAATACCGATATTCACCCCCCCCCTCTATCGGTTCTATCGATCCAACAAGTGGTATCAGAGCGGGGAAGTTCAAACCTGGTGCAACCACCAGTTTGAAATTTTTTTTCGGATTTTTATTTTCTATTTTTTTCTTTACGAATTTTTCGCTAAATATTTCGTTCGTTTTTTTGTTAAGCGAGGTTGGTGCAACACCCCTCGTTATTTAATTTATCCAGCACTACTAATCCAAGACCTAGTCTTGGAAAATCTTTTAAGTTTTCTATTTCAGATTAAATGGCCATGCAAGAGGGTTTTAGCACCGCCAGACCTCCACTCTTCAGTGGAGAAGACTTTTCCTATTGGAAAAGCCGTATGGAGGTCCACCTGAAAACTCAGGTGGACATGTGGATTATCATCCAGTCCGGACTGGAGATACCCAAGAATGCTGATGGACTTCCTCAAAGCTACTCCGAATGGGACAACTCCCTAAAACGCAAGATAGAAGCCGACGCAAAAGCTACTCAGACTCTTCAATGTGGATTGACGAAAGAAGAGCTGAACCGCGTGGGCCCCTTCAACAGTGCGAAGGAGCTTTGGGTGAAACTGATCGAGTTGCACGTAGGGACATCAGATACTCGGATCAGTAAAAGGGATCTGCTTCTAAACAAACTCTACACTATCAAGATGGCAGACAACGAAACAGCAGCCCAGCTCCATGCACGAATCCAAGAGTTGATGAACGGTCTCCACACAATATGTCACAAGGTTGAAAACCGTGACCTAATAAGGTATGCTCTAAACGCCTTCCCTAGAAACACCTTGTGGGCATCTATGGTAGATGCATACAAGGTCTCTAGGGATCTTTCTAAAATAAAGTTAGACGAGTTGTTTTCCGAACTTGAACTGCACGAACAAACTAACACCAATGTGGTCGAGAAAGGTATTGCTTTTCTTGCAGGTAAGACTGGAAGGACAACAAAGAAGAAGCCTGAACCCGAACCTGAGTCTAACTCAGACTCAGACTCAGAAGAAGAAGAAGGAGATCAAACTAAGCTGGTCCGGCTAGCCCGAAGCTACTACAAGGAGCTGAAGAACCGAACCAACAAACGGAAAACCGGCCGAAGAAAGGACGAACCAGCTGAACCCGCAAACAAGCCAATGTGACCTGCTACGAGTGCAAGAAAAAGGGCCACTACAAGTCAGAGTGTCCTAACCTAAAGGAGACTAAAAAGACGAGAAGAAAGAAGGCACTGCAAGCAACCTGGGACGAATCCTCCTCCTCAGAAGAAGAAGAGGCACCCCAGTCCAACCTCCAAGCTCTGACCGCCTCAGATAAAGTCGAGACTGAGTCAGAAATAGAACAAGAAGACGGCGAGCTGACCTTCACAGAAGACGGAGAAATTAAGGTAACTGGTTTTAATAGATCGCAATTAAGTGAATTAATTTCATTTCTTTCTCGAGATTTGGCAAAAGCCAAACTCCGAGTCGAGTCCCTCCGACAGGAAGTAAAACTCCTGAAAGAGGGAGCTGACTCTAAACCCTTAACCGAGAAGGTTCAGGAAGGAACTCCTACTCAAGTTGAAAAACTTGAAAAGGAAAACTCCTCCCTGAAAACTCAGGTTAAGGATCTTAGATCAGCATTAGAACGATTTACATCTGGTTCCAAGGGTCTTGACATGATCCTTGGAAAACAGAAATCAGTTCTAAATCGATCCGGACTGGGCTATAGAACCAAATCCCGGCAAAGATCATACTTTGCTGTACTGAATCAGTCCAGAGGTAAAATTCAGGCATGGGTACCTAAACTATACCTGAACAAACCGACTGGATCAAATCAGTATTGGATCCCCAAGGACAAGATTCACATCTTGCCTAACCATCACCGTGGCTTTAGTCCAGGGGGAGCCAAACTGAAAACTATATTCATTATTAGATAAACTTGTTATTCTTGATTTAAATTGCTTGATTGATTGTTTATTTAATTTCTGCAATATACCATGCTTAGACTTAGGCTAGCTTAAGGACTAAACAAACTTAGCTGAAATTTGACAACATAGTATTGGGTGGAGGTGAGATGATAGTAAGTTAGGAAAGCCAATTTGGCGGAACTAGCCGAAGCTACCGATCCAAGACCCAAACTAGTTAGACCAGAAATTTTTCAAAGAATTTTTGAAAATGAAATTTCATTAAAAGGCTTTGTCAAGGAAAGGGTGGATGATCCCATAAGGCTACGGCCAAAGAAGGCCTAGTGCCTCGCCAAGACCTGGAAGCCAATTTCTGAAATTCAAATTCAAATTTTTTTTGTCAAATTCGAATCTAACACAAAATTTCAGTTATTTGTAGATTTAAACATTTTTCTTAAATTTAATTGTTTCAAAATTAATTAAGTTTTTAAAAAATTTAATTGTTTTCAAAATTAATTAAGTTTTCAAAAATTTAATTGTTTTCAAAATTAATCAAAATTTTCAAAACCTGTCTCACGAAACCTATAAGGCTAACGTGATTGAAAACCCTAGACTGGGTGAGACGGTAGGATTAAGACTCAATTAGGATTTAGTTTGATACCTATGAGACAATCCTGTATTTATGGTCAACCATAGTCAAACCATGGTCAAACCACAGTCAAAGCAGTCAAACCATGGTCAAACCGATTAATCATGGTCAAAAGATGACAAGACAAAAATATCTTTCTATACAAACCCGGGCGCCCGGACCACCGGGCGCCCCCCCCTCCATACTTTTTCTCCCCGAGACAAAAAGCTGCCTTGCCTTTGACCAGGGCGCCCGGAACCACGCGGGCGCCCCCATCAACTCCAACGCAGCAAAAGCTGCAAAAGCGCTCTGTTGAGGGCGCCCGGGCTGTCCCGGGCACCCCCAGCTTCTGCCTTTGGCAGCAGTTGCTGACCGGGGCGCCCGGAAGCTCCCGGGCGCCCCCATGAGTTTGCCTATAAAAGGCACCCGAACCTCCTTCACTTCCCACACCAAAATCAACCTTCTTCTCCACTTCTTACTCTTCAAGAAGATCTTGCAAGTCCTCTTCCTCAACTATGCCTCCCCGAGCCGTCCGGTATGATTATTATTTTTATTGCATTTAAATTTATTTCATGCAATATCTTTATTCTTCCTTTAACTCCCTTAACTTAGAAGACGCCGATCGAACCCGGCCAACCCCGGTGCCCAACCTAGTCCTGACCCTAGATTTCCTAACCTAGAGTTATGTAATAGGTTTGCACAAACAATCTACAAGCCTATTAAAACGAGTTATCTCAATAGGCACTTTTTTACCCAATCATGCCCTGTCGCCATGAACATCATCAACTTCTATCAATTGGACAATCTTGTCTTCTGCACGCATACCATTAATGTTTCACACCACTGTCCAAGGGATTCCTTTGACCATCACCCCTACTCTGTTGAACCGCTTCCTAGGACTGCGACCCTCTCAGTCCACATTCTGTTGCTATCCTCCCAGGAATCCCCCATTTGATCCTCCTTACTCAGACATCACCCTAGATACCATCCACTCCTATTTTTATAGGGCCGACCTCCCCGCAAACAGACGCTTCCAAGCTGTTGAACTTCAGGCCCAGAACTATGCCTTGTATAGAGTTCTGGTCCGCTGTATCCTACCACTCTCCACCAGAGACCTAGGGACTATGTGACCCTTTCATGCTTTCCTTCTTTATGCCCTAGTCCATCACCTTGACCTAGACATTGGACTCCATATGTTTCATACCATTCTGCATGCGTCCAGTGTCACGACCCAGGGACGAGTGCGCACACCATATTGCCACATCATCACATCCCTCCTTCATCACCACGGTCGGGACATTACCGTTGGTGAAATTTCCGCTATGACCGACTTTGACGAAATAGGATTTAGGAACTTTTCCTTAGCGGGTCTAGAGGTGTCGGCCACCGGGGTTCTTAGTTGGAGACGACAGCAGGCCGGAGCACCAGTCGACTCAGACAAGGAGGTTGAAGTCGACGTTGGAGACATAGCTGCAGCCGCCCGAGCACACATCGACGAGCCTGCTCCACCGACACTCTACCAGAGAGTGATGCATTTAGACACAAAGGTTCAGAGTCTCCGAGAGGAGGTCGAAGCCTACCACCTAGAGCAGATGGAAGCTCGTCGAGCCGATCGAGAAGTGGCTGACGCATGATACATAGAGATGATGACACAATTCGATGCATGGCAGCCTGGCCCGTCTGATCATCCCGGTCCTTCGTCTTAGATTCACTTAGCATTGTACCTATTTGACTGCCCCTACTCAGTAGGGTTGACTTGGGTTTGACGGTTTGACTGTATTTGAACCTTGATTACCTGCTTTATTTTCTGTTGACCAGTTTATTAGTACTTGTTCTTTTTGCAATTAGGATTGTGCTCTGTAGAATAGATTATTTTTTCGTTACTTGATTTAAAATATAATTTAAAAAACTGTTTTACTTAATTTCAAAATCAGTTTTCATTTTTTTACTTAGTTTTATTTCAAAACTATCCCCTTTAAAAATTAGGACTTTTTCGAAAATGGACTTAGCCTAGGCCCTAACCCTAGAATTGCATGCACCTATAGACTTAGAAGCTAGCATCTCACAAGCACCTTAGGGTACTTTTGATTGATAACCTAGAAAGGGTTGAGATGCTTAGGTCTTTGCCTTAATTCAAGATGCTTTAAGTCAGTGCATCTGCAGTAATTGGGGCACTAAATACAACTTAAACAACAATCAAGTTAAGTGTCAAGTTTAGAAAATCTAACTTGAACAGAAATACTTAACTTGACTAACCCTAGCAAAAACTACTATTTATAACAGTTAGTAAGTAGCTAATTGGGTTAGACAGGTCCCTACAGAGAAAATTGATTGATTTAGTGTAAATCTAATTATGAATTGGTTCATTACAGTAAATTCTTATTTATTTCCTTTATGCAATCATATTTCTGCTATATTTATCTTATTTTGATATATGGCAAAGGGGGAGAGATAGGAAAGGAAAGAGAAAAATTAATCTTACTTTTTCAAAAAGGGTTCAAAATTTTTTCCTTTATTCAAAAAGGTTTCAAAAATATACTTATCCTTGATTCAAAAGCTTAAAATTTTCAAAAAAATTTTTATTCAAAAAGGTTTCAAAAATTTACTTATCCTTTATTCAAAAGCTTAAACTTTTTGAAGAAGTACTTAAGTTCTTAAAGCTTTCAAAATTTTGCCTAAGTACTCTAGTTTCAAAAGTTCTTAAAGCTTTCAAAATTTTGCCTAAGTACTCTAGTTTCAAAAGTTCTTAAAGCTTTCAAAATGTTGCTAAGTACTCTAGCTTCAAGATTTTTACTCAAGCTTTCAAAATATTGCTAAGTACTCTAGCTTCAAGATTTTTACTCAAGCTTTCATAATTTTCCTAAGTACTCTAGCCTGTCAAAAGTTTCTTACTTAAGCTTGTCAAAATTTTTCTATAAGTACTCTAAAGCTTAATTTTTTCAAAACTGTATTAAAACTGAAATTCTTACTTAAGCTAACATTTTCAAAACTCTTGAGTACTTTAAAACTTAAAAACTTTAAACCTTTTAAGTACTCTAATTATGCTTTAAAAAAACTCTCCTATGTACTTTTAACTTAAGTTGTTGAATGATTTTTTTAAGACCTAAAACTTAAGTTTTCAAGTACAAGTAAAGTTTTTTTTAACCCCACGAATTTTTGAAAAATCTAGGGGGAGATTCCTTCCAGGGGGAGGGAACAAAAGTTAAAACTTTTTCATGTTTTGCTTAAACTTAATTTTTTGAACTAGGGTTGCCATAAATCAAAAAGGGGGAGATTGTTGGTGCAGAATGCACCCAAGTCAAACCTGTGTTTTGATAATGGAAACATAGGTCAAAAGTTAAGTCTTTCTTGTTTTCTAACAAGTTACTCTAGTGTGCAGGAAAAGCCCTAGCGAAGGACTGCTAGGTACTGGCGAAGGAATGCCAGGGTAAAAAGACCTAGCAAAGGACTGCTAGGCACTGGCGATGGAAAGCCAGGGCCAAAAGACCTAGCGAAGGACTGCTAGGCGCCAGGCGAAGGACAGTCTGGGACTGAAGCCCTAGCGAAGGAATGCTAGGCACCGAGCGAAGGGCAGCTCGGCATCTAAGACCTGACAATGGACCGTCAGGCAAAAGTCCAACCAGAGGAACGGTTGGCATCAGGTAAATTCTCCCGAGAGGAGTAGGTGAGGACGCGTTCCCCGTCGAGGGAACAGTAGGCGTCGGTTCGACCTAGGGCTCCATTTTGGAGACCAAAGTCAGAACCAAGACAGCTAAGGCTGTATAAACAAATATTTTATTGCCTTATTGTGTTTTGGACTAACCCTGGATGCAGGACCAAAGGAAGGAGTGTCTGCAGCTCAGATAGCCTCAAAGGAATGAGGTAGTGGCTGAGTAGGGCGCCCGGAGTGTCCCGGGCGCCCCCAAGGTGCATACAAAACAAAACAAAGGAAAAAGGGTTCGAATACATACTGGGCCGGGCGCCCCCGTGCTCCCGGGCGCCCCCGCTGCTCCCGGGCGCCCACTGCGCTGCGGGCGCCCCCATACGCAACCTCGAACCAGAACCCCTCGATGCCAAGGAGATAGAACCTTGACCCGGTCAATCCGGGCGCCCCGAGCGCTCCGGGCGCCCCGGTCAAAGCGGATCCAGAGGATCAGACGCGACCGAGACCTCTGCGGATCGAAGGCCATGTGGGGGGCGCCCTCGACGTCCCGGGCGCCCCCAGGCCCTATATAAATGGCCTTCGACCAAGGCTTCAGAACAACAATTCTTTCAACGCCTCAAAGCTCTTCTGCTCTCGCGTCTTGCTCCGGAAACTCTCCAAATCGAGCCGACGATGTCCTGCTGCCCCGAAATAATCGATCTACTCCGGACGTTGGTAAAAGAGCTAGTTTAACGTTTACTGTACTTAATTCTAATTCTGTAATCTTTTGTAAACGATTTTGCGCCTGATATAGAATTGCCCAAAGTAAACGGTCAACGACCGTGGGCCTTGGAGTAGGAGTCGACACAGGCTCCGAACCAAGTAAAAACGACTGTGTCTCTGTGTTTTCTTTTTATTTTCCGCTGTGCACCTACTCTTAATTTTCCGAAAGAAAGAATACCGATATTCACCCCCCCTCTATCGGTTCTATCGATCCAACAGGGCATCCGTAGCACCACGACCAGGCTTACTCATCTCGAGCATCTGCAGCACCATGAGATGGTAGGATTTTTAAGCAATGACATTGGGTCTTCTTGGTGAGACATCTTGTTTATTTCATGATTAAAACTGCAAGGCAAAAGAAATATATAAACAAGTACATACTGTATCACGCAAGTCTCACTGAGTGTGATATGGCTGGAGATAATTGGCATGCCATGGCATCTCCAGCTGCCCTTGTCGTCTTGTAGATAGTAGCTACCTCCAACGAGCTTTTTGACGACGATGTAGGGTCTGCTCCACTGTGGCTCGAGCTTACCGGGATCGCCAACTTGCTTGATTCTCTTCCAGACCTTGTCTCCGACATGAAAAGTTCGAGCGATTACCCGACGATTGTATACTTACTGCATACGCTGCCTATATGCCACTAGTCGGGTGGCTGCTTTGTCCCGTACCTCTGACACCAGGTCCAGGTCAATCAGTCATTCTTGATCATTGTCGTCTTTATTGTAGTGATGCCGCCGGATGGACTCCTCACTGACTTCCACTGGAATTACTGCCTTCGCTCCATATACAAGATTAATGCGACTTTGGCATGTTCCTTCTCTTGGAGTGGTGCGGTAGGACCATAGAATGCTGGGGAGTTCATCGACCCAGCTACCTCCGATGTGGTCCAGCTTTACCTTGAGCCCTCTGATGATCTCCCGGTTGATGACTTCTGCTTGACCATTACCTTGTGGGTATGCGACTGAAGTAAAGGCTTGGTGAATTCCTAGCCCTTCACACCACTATTTGAGTTTGCACCCGGTAAACTGTCTGCCATTATCCGACACCAACTTGTGAGGGATGTCGTACCTACAGACGATGTCCCTCCACAGGATCTTCATCACTGCGGCCTCCGTGATGTGCACGAGAGGCTCAACTTCCACCCATTTGGAGAAGTAGTAAACCAACACCAGCAAGAACTTCTTTGTAGGACCGATGTACGTGAGAGGGGGGGGGGGGTGAATCACGTGACTTTTAAAATCTTCGTTAGAAAATCAAAGTCGATAGAAAATTGTACGATGCTTTTTATAACGTGCACAGTGGAAAAATTAAAACGATATGCGAAAGCGAAAAATAAAAAAAATTACACGAGGAGTTTTACTTCGTTCGGAGCCTTCGCCGACTCCTACTCGAAGGCCCAGGTTCCTTGAACCTTTCCTGTGGGCAATCCACTAAAAACCTCTACCGATAAACTACCGATAGAGTGATTCGAATACAAGATTGGGCGAAAGTGTAACAGCCCTACACTTCCCCCTTAAATAATTTAAGTGCAGAAAAAAAATTCGTTACCCAACACTTAGATTTAACTGATGCAGCTTGGGTGTTGGGAGCGATCTTCCAGCAGCGGTCGGACAGCGTCGAGTCAAAGCACAAACCGCAGCAGAGGAGCGTGGAAGCAAGAGAACGCCAAAGCTTGAACCAGAATCAAATTTTCTTATCTGTTAGAGGGCTTGCTTGCTTCTATTTATAGTGCCTCGATGCATGATCTTCTCAGCTCAAATTTTATCCATCAACAAGATAAAATAATAGAAAAAAAGATAATATTTCTATCCTTTGCTTCAATTAAGAAAATAATTTAAATAAAATATAAATACAGAATATTGAAAAGTTAACCGAGAGGTTTTATCCTCTTACAATTTTAATTAATAATTTAAAAGGAGATTTTATCCTTCCAGTTAAGCTTTACGTGAGAATTTTAAGCATTAGTAGGAATAATTTTATTCTCTAAAAAGAAAGAAATACGAATAATTTAAATAATAATTTATCCTCCACCAAGGCTTTAGATAAGGAATAATTTTATAAAATTCAACTACAAAATTCTAATTAAATAAATTCTGTAAAAATAGAGTTAATGCATTTAGAATCTAATTAAATAAATTCTGTAAAATAGAGTTAATGCATTTAGAATCTAATTAAATAAATTCTGTAAAATAGAGTTAATGCATTTAGAATCTAATTAAATAAATTCTGTAAAATAGAGTTAATTAGACCCCGTCCAAACCTGGATAAGGATCTAACCAGGACTCAACCGAGGTCACCAAAATGGGCCTAAGTTGGACCGCGCCTACAGTCCTAAAATAGGACCCGTCCTCACTGGTTCGCTCCTCCAGTGACTTACCTCACTTACCTCGTGCAGCTCTACTCAACTTCTTAACCCACCAGGTCGTCCTGCCAGGGCTCAACCACCCTGGTCTTTTTGCCAAGTTTCAACCAACTTGGGCTTCAGCCAGTTGTCAGGCCCCGTGAACCCAACTGGACTTCTCGCCAGGACTCAACCACCCTGGACTTCCCGCCAGGACTCAACCATCCTGGACTTCAGCCTGGTGTCAGGTCCTAAGTCTTTCAACCCTACACACTTAGTAAAGAGGTCAAAACCAAAAGCAAGTCTAACTTTAACCTATTTGTCATTCATCAAAACTCAGGTTTAACTATTAGTGCAAATTGCACCAACAATCTCCCCCTTTTTGATGCAATGACAACCTGGGTTAAAGTTAGAAAATATCAAATAAAGCAATGAGTCCAAGAATAATATGCAAATGACATGCTCTAAGATCAGAAATTTTTAATTTTCTAACTCAACCCTTAAACCCTCCCCCTTTGGCATTCATCAAAACAAAGAAATAATAAGTGCGCAAGCATCAGAAATAAAACAAGCAATCAAGTAATATGCCAGCCAAGTAAAAAAAATACTTTAAGTATTTGGGGAAGAAAAAATGCTTAACAAGCATACTAAGTTTCTGAACTGATTCAGAGGGGTAAGTCAAATTCTTAATTTAACACAAACAATCTGAGAGCATAAATGTTAAAGGAAATGACTAGGTGTAAATTTAGAAATGACTTTTTGAACACCATTTTCAAAAATTAAAAAGGGCTACCTTCAAAATCTTAATCTTTTCCAAAATAAAGAATATCTCAAGGCAAATTAATGAAAAAGAGAAGATTTTCCAAAATTTTCTTTTCAAAGGATCATTTAGAATATTTTCAGGATTAATTTGAGAAAAAAATTTCAAGATAATTTTTTTTAAAAAAAAATCCTTGTTCAATTAAAGAAGATATTTTCTAAAACAGTTTTGACTAAACATTTTTGAGAGTTAGAATACAAAATATAAACTCAAGCTCCCCCTGAACCAAGTAAGAAAGTTTTGCCCATTTTGAATGTCTAACCGTAGTTACTAGCTAACTATCTATAGGATAGTAGTTTTCACTAGGTTAGTCAAGTCAAGTACTAGTGTCTAGCTTAGCTTTACAGAAAGACTACTTGACTTGATCAATATGAAGTTGGTATTTAACGCCCAGACTTGCTACGATGCACAGGTTTAAGCATTCTGAAGTCCAGGCAATACCCTATGCATCTCACCCCGTTCTAAGTTTTAGCATACACAAACATGTTATACCTAATGTGCTTTGTGAGATGCGGCCTCTAAATCTATAGGAACATGCATCTCTAGGGGTCAAACTTAGGCTAAGTCCACCAGTCTCGAAAGTCAAGTTTGAAATCAAAGTTAATTTTTTTTAAAAAAATTAAGTATGAAAATCAAAGTCAATTTTGAAAATCAAGTTTAAAAAATACACATTTTAGAGAGTACAAAAAATGCAAGTACAAAAATTAACTCTAACTCAAGCTATGTGTCAAACAGAATTTGTGAGGAGTAAAAGTGATTAGGTCAATCCTAGTCTACAACACACATTCCTATTAACCTTCTTAAATTGCTAAATTCGGATTCAGGAAGTGGTTTAGTGAATATGTCAGCTAGGTTAGATTTGGATTCAACATGATTAAGTTCTATTTCCCCTTTATTAACATGATCTCTAACAAAATGGTGCTTAATTTATATATGTTTGGTCCTAGAGTGGTGAATTGGGTTTTTGGTTAGATTAATTGAACTTAGATTATCTATAAAAGTTTTGACTTTCTTAAAATCTAAGTTAAAATCTTTTAAGGTATGCATCATCCAGAGTAATTGGGCTACACATTCACCCATTGCTATGTATTCAGCTTCAGTGGTGGATAGGGCAACACAATGTTGTTTTCTACTGAACCAACTAACTAGTGAGGGTCCTAGAAGTTGGCATCCACCATTGGTACTTTTTCTATCTAATTTATAGCCAGCATAATCTGAGTCAGAAAATCCAATAAGTTCAAACTGGGCTGTTCTAGGGTACCAAATCCTAAACTTTCTGTCCCTTTGAGATACCTAAATATCCTTTTAACTAGGGTTAGATGTGATTCTTTAGCACATGTTTGATACCTAGCACACATACTAACTGCAAAGAGAATATCAGGTCGACTTGCAGTTAGGTAAAGTAAGCTACCTATAGCACTTCTATAATACTTAAGGTCAACAGGTTTGCCATTTGTGTCACTATCTATCATTTGATTGGTAGCCATAGGTGTCTTAATTTCTTTAGCACTATCCATTCCAAATTTTCTACGTAATTCTTTAGTGTATTTTTGTTGATAGACAAAAGTACCCTCACTAGTCTGTTTTATTTGTAACCCTAAAAAGGAAAGTTAATTGGACCTACTAAAACTCATTTCAAATTCATTTTCCATTACCGTTATAAAAATCTTGTAAAAAATTTGAGTTAGTTGAGCCAAATACTATATCATCTACATTACTTGAGCTATAAAAATATCAGTTTTTAGAGTTTTAACAAATAGTGTTGGGTCAATTTTG
>JAGFNQ010002708.1:0-38301 GCA_024364735.1 Boesenbergia rotunda
TGATGAAACCTATGCCCCTGTAGCTAGACTTGAATCCATTAGAATGCTCTTAAGTTATGCAGCCCATAAGGGATTTAAGCTTTTTCAAATGGATGTTAAGTCAGCCTTCCTAAATGGCCTAATTAAAGAAGAGATTTATGTAGGTCAAACCCCCTGGTTTGAAAGCCTAGAACACCCTGACTATGTCTTTAGACTTAAGAAAGCCTTATATGGACTTAAGCAAGCCCCTAGGGCCTGGTATGAAAGACTGTCTAACTACTTAGTTTTCTAAAGGCTTTAACCAAGGCAAAATGACCCAACACTATTTGTTAAAACTCTAAAAACTGATATTTTTATAGCTCAAGTATATGTAGATGATATAGTATTTGGCTCAACTAACTCAAACTTTTTACAAGATTTTATAACGGTAATGGAAAATGAATTTGAAATGAGTTTAGTAGGTCAATTAACTTTCTTTTTGGGTTTACAAATAAAACAGACTAGTGAGGGTACTTTTGTCTATCAACAAAAATACACTAAAGAATTACTTAGAAAATTTGGAATGGATAGTGCTAAAGAAATTAAGACACCTATGGCTACCAATCAAACTATAGACAGTGACACAAATGGCAAACCAGTTGACCTTAAGTATTATAGAAGTGCTATAGGTAGTTTACTGTACTTAACTGCAAGTCGACCTGATATTCTCTTGCAGTAGTATGTGTGCTAGGTATCAAACATGTGCTAAAGAATCACATCTAACCCTAGTTAAAAGGATATTTAGGTATCTCAAAGGGACAGAAAGTTTAGGAATTTGGTACCCTAGAACAGTCCAGTTTGAACTTATTGGATATTCTGACTCAGATTATGCTGGCTTGTAAATTAGACAGAAAAAGTACCAGTGGTGGATGCCAACTTCTAGGACCCTCACTAGTTAGTTGGTTTAGTAGAAAACAACACTGTGTTGCCCTATCCACCACTGAAGCTGAGTACATAGCAATGGGTGAATGTGTAGCCCAACTACTTTGGATGATGCATACCTTAAAGATTTTAACTTAGATTTTAAGAAAGTCAAAATTTATATAGATAACCTAAGTTCAATCAATTTAACCAAAAACCCAATCCACCACTCTAGGACCAACATATAGAAATCAAACACCATTTTGTCAGAGATCATGTAAATAAAGGAGAAATTGAACTTAACCATGTTGAATCCAAGTCTAATCTAGCTGATATATTTACCAAACCACTTCCTGAATCTGAATTTAGCAACTTAAGAAGATTAATAGGAATGTGTGTTATAGACTAGGACTGACCTGATAAGCTTAAGTTAACTTTTTTTTTCACATGGACTTTTTCAAACTTGTTTTTCAAAGTTTATTATCTTTCAAAATTTAACTTAAACACGGACTTTTCAAATGTGGTTTTCAAAAAACTTTTATTGTCTTTCAAAATCTGATTTTCAAAACTGGCAGACTTAGCCTAAGCTTGACCCCTAGAATTGCATGAACCTATAGATTTAGGTAGCCGCATCTCACAAAACACATTAAGATTACCTTGTTTGTGTTTGCAAAAACATAGAACGGTTGTGAGATGCATAGGACTCTGCCTGGACTTCCGAATGCTTAAGTCAGTGCATCACAGTAAGTCTGGGCATAAAATACTTATGTTACAGTGATCAAGTCAAGTAGTCTTGCACTGAAATTTGAGCTAGACATTATTACTTGACTTGACTAACTCAGTGAACACTACTATCATCTAGATAGTTAGTCAGTAACTAGAGTTAGACATATGAAAAGGGACCACAATCATTACTTGGTCCAGGGGGAGCTGAGGTCAAAAAATTTTTTTAATGTCATGTTTGAAAATATTGATCCCTAAAAGTTTTTTTATATTATAATGTTGTTGAAAACTATTTGTTAGCTTTGAAAGCTAAGTTAATTGATTTAGGGGGAGTTCCTTTTTTTTCACTTAGGCTAATTATCTTACTTAATCTATTTTGCCTAAGTCTAGTTTTCCCTATCGCTTAGCTTTGGATCCTACTCTCCGTAACTTAATATACGTATGCTTTTTTGATGAATGACAAAGGGGGAGAGTAGGGTTAAAGCTTAGAAAATTCTATTTGCTACTTAATTTTGCACCATGTACTTTCATGCTTTATTTTACTTGCATGTATCTGCTAGTTTTACTCTAACTTTAACCTGAGTTGTCAATACATCAAAAAGGGGGAGATTGTTGGTGCAGTTTGCACTAACGGTCAAACTCGGGTTTTGATGTATGACAAAGTGGTTAAAGCTAGGGTTGTGTGTGTTTAACCTCTTTACCAAGTGTGCAGGGTTGAAAGACTTAGGACCAGACACCAGGCTGAAGTCCAGGATGGTTGAGTTCTGGCGGGAAGTCCAGTTGGGTCCGCGGGACCTGACAACTGGCTGAAGACCAAGTTGGTTGAGACTTGGCAAGAAGACCAAGGTGGTTGAGCCTTGGCAGGAAGTCCTGGTAGGGTCAAGAAGTCAAGTAGAGCTGCACAATGGGTAAGTAAGGTAAGTCACTGGAGGAGCGACCCAGTGAGGACGAGTCCAATCTTGGACTTTAGGCGCGGTCCAACTTAGACCCATTTAGGTGATCTAAGTTGAGTCCTGGTTAGATCCTGGTCTGGGAGACAGGATCTAACTTATATCTTATTATTTGTTGTTTTGGACTAACCCTGGATGCAGGACCGAAGGACGGTGTTTCTGCAGCTCAGACAGCCTCAAAGGAGTGAGGCCGTAGCTGAGCAGGGCGCCCCGGATGTGTCGGGCGCCCCAGAGTCAACCAGGAGTCAGCGGAGAGGTAAACGCCCCGACAGCAGCGCTATTTGGGGCGCCCCGCTAAAATCGGGCGCCCCCTGTGCCACCTCACTGCCAGCTGCCGAAGCTCGCCCTCGCGAAGCCAGAAGATGGGATTTTGACCGGTCAATCGGGCGCCCCTCGCGCGTCGGGCGCCCCAGTCAAAAGCAATCCCGAAGTAGACGAGATTAGCTCTGACCGGAGCATCGCCGGATCGACAGCCACGTGGGGGGCGCCCCGAGCATGTCGGGCGCCCTCTGCCCTATATAAAGAGGGCCTCGACCCTCCTTAAAGACAACACTTCTGTCAAAGCTTTCAAGTTTTTCTACGCTCGCGCCTTGCTCCGGAAACGCTACACTTCGAGCCGACGACGTCCTGCTGCCCCGAAAGAGTCTACCTACTCCGGACGTCGGTAAAAAGATATTTTTTATATAAATATTTTATTGCATTTAATTGCTTGAAAGTGTGGGGTTGTCACACTTTCAATTCCTCTGTACTCGCTTACTCTATCGGTGCTTACCGGTAGAGAATACTAGTGGATTGCCCAACGGAAAGGTCCGAGGGACCTGGGCCTTCGAGTAGGAGTCGACGAAGGCTCCGAACGAAGTAAAATTCGTTTGTGTTAGTGTGTTTGTTTTCCGTTTATTTCATTTCCGCTGTGCACGCTTTTTAAAGCGCCTTAATTTTTTAAAAAATCACGTGATTCACCCCCCCTCTCACGTGCATCGATCCTACAGGTGGATCACATCAAAACTAACCGGGGCACCAACAGAGGCAATATATAATTATATAGGGCACCTGATAGTTTATGGGGCGCCTCACAAGCAGTCAAACCTGATCCGAACCAGCGAACTCGGAGCTGGGATAAAGCGAGCTATTCAGGCGCCCAGGAAGCCCTTTCTCAGGCTATTGTTTTCTTGCGTTTGTACTCCTTTCTTGCCTCCAACTCTAGGTTCCTGCAAGACAAACAAACACAAGACAAAACCAATAATCCTAAGCATTAATGATTGACAGTCAGAGCTTGTTGGGTTCTCCCGGCATAAAATAATAAAAATGCAGCGGAAACAAGAACCCACGAGCGATCCATGCGAAAGAAAACTCGTACAAAGCTATCTATCTAATAGATTTATCTACTGTTTATACCTTTGAAGTGTACCCTTCGTTTATCCTACTCGTCCAAGATGCGCTGGATCTCTTGCACGTTCAAACGTCCGTGCCTGTATTCGTATCCATCCGTGCCTCTATTCGTATCCACACGGACACAATCTCTCAACTTCAGGAGAACTACCTTAGTTGTGCTAGCAACTTGAGGTAGCTCGAAAACACCAAGAACCTTACAATAAGGTTTCGGCCAAGAAGGGAGGAGAAGAAGAAGAGAGGAAGGGAAGAAGGAAAAACACTTAGTTCGTTCATTCAAAATGACTTGACCCCTTTTATATTCATCCCATGAATACCAAGAGTCATTTGTCTCTTTGCCTTCCCATCATTAAAGCCAATAAAGAGCACATCTTTCCATGTGACTCTTCATCTTCTCTTCATCCAATGAAGAGAAACTTTTCTCTTTCCTGCATGCAAGTACAACCGGGCCTCTCGGGCTTCCGACTCGGTCTCCCGACCAAGTCTCCCAGAGTGTCGAGCCCTGACTGCCGAGTGCCGAGCCCCGACTGCCGAGTGTCGACCTAGCCTGCCGAGCTCCCAGCCCAGTCCGCCGAGTGTTGACGTCCAGACTCAGTCTACCGAGCTCCCAGCTCAGTCTACCGAGTTCCAACTCAGTCTGCCGAGTGCCGAGCTCCCGACCTACGCTCTCGAGTTCCCAACTCGAGCTCAGATCTCCTGAGTTCCCAACTCGGGCTCGGACTCGGACTCCCTGAGTTCCCAACTCGGGCTCGGACTTCCCGAGTTCCCAACTCGGGATCGGACTCCCGAGTTCCCCAACTCGGGCTCGGACTTCCCGAGTTCCCCAACTCGGGCTCCTATCTGCCGAACAGAATTCCCGAAGTATTGCGTCCTTAGTGTGTGACCCAATAGGTTCTCGTGACGTTGGCAATGTGCCTAAACACTTTAGACACATAAGCAATGAGCGGCATCTAGCAATGCATCATTGCTACCCAAGTAACAAGAAAAGTCGAGATCCGACTAAACCTCCGTGACTATGATAGTGTATGACCTTGTCCTTCTATCCTTGATATCTAGATTGACCAATGAGGCATAGACCGTGTCATCCTCAATCAATCTTGTGTTTCTTGATCCCCGAGTAGACTCACTCAAATAAATGAGCTCAATATCTCATATTGACTCATTTGAGCATGGACATGCGTTTCAGCAGTCCTACTCGATCAAGGGGCTCACAGATATCACTCCCGTCATATGGGAGGGATAGATCCCATCTACATCACTCACATCCCTCCGCATAATTCATTACATACCCAGTGATCGCCTTTATAGCCCACCTGTTACAGGTGACGTTTGAGGATACCAAAGTACATAACTCCTTATGTAAGGAACCGTAGTGACTTCAGGTCTAAGGACTATTCATACCAATAGTCACATGAGAATGTCTATGGCACTCATATGACAATCTATGAAACTTTCTCATGGCGGGTCATTCAGCACACATTCTCCAATGTATACTCATGTGTCAACTTGATATCACATATCCATGACTTGTGAGCTTAAGTCATCAGTTGACCTACATACTAGTCTCCGTGCATTAATATTGTCCCTAAATATTAATGCTCAACTAGGAATAATTTAGTGTAGTGCTCTCTACATTATCTCACTATCGATTCAACCAATCGATATAATATAGATAAGAACCTACTACTCAAGGACATTATTATACTTAGTTATTCGGCACAGAATACAAAGTAAGTATAATAACCAAATATGCATTTATTAATAATAGAATATGATACAAAATGCCCCTAGTTAATCATCACATAATTAGCTCTAGGGCTCCTACTAACAGAGTTGACTGGTTCTGACTTTGGATTTCAAATGAAATCATAGGTCGAACCGATGCGATGACCCCCCCCCCCCCAAGCTAAAGCCCGGGTAGGTTAACACATGCCTCCACCCTTGAATACAACACAATCACCCTAGGCATTGAATTTGATTATGACGTTGCGATGACACTTCCGTTGCAATCAGGTTATATTTATTTATTACGATGTCATTTGCTATTATGTTATTCGCTATAAAATTCAATAAAACTATATCTTGAATGCATGAATTTATTTTGTATTCATACGGATATGAATTTATTTATTAATATCATTATTTTGTTTTAAACAGGGGTAGTCATTAAGGATGCTATTTACTCAACAATGCATGCTATGTTAGAAAGTTTAGCTATGAAGGATTATATTTAACCATGCTATGTTAGAATATTTAGCTATTAAGGTTGCTATTTATTTAATCATGCATGTTATGTTAGAAAGTTTATCAATGTCCATCTTGTTTTGTTTTGTTCATGTCTTCTTGCTAGCCATAAAGTTACTTCCACTTTGAGTTCCAGATAGATCAGTAGGCAACAAAGCATTTAGTTCAAATCTTTTTCCTTTGACTTTGTTGTCAATATTTCCTGAATGTTCATCATTTGATGCATTAACTGCAGGATGTTCACCATCTGAATTAGGAGGTTGTATACCATTCGTTATGTCAAGCACATTTTGTTATGTAGGAAAAGAACATTTTGTTATGTCAAGCATATTTTGTTATGTATACTATTTTCTAGCCATAAAGCACATTTTGTATTGTCAATCACATTTCCTGAATAACTCATTTTGTTATTTGTTTGTTTATGTAGGAAAAGAATAAAATGAAAGAAGCAAGATTGCCAATGGAAGATGTTGATATCTTGATGTTCTTGTATTTTTTTCATGATTTTATGGATTTCTATGGATTGGATGTCATCACTTATCTTGTACTATATTTGGATGTTATTTGTATTGATATGGATATGATGGTATGTTTCGTTTAGATGTTTTATATCTGTATGGATATTTGGATGATATGTTTCGTTTGGATTATATGTATCGATTAGTTGTGATCACTTATCATTTGGATGTTCTTGTTATTTGGATGTTTTATATTTGTATGAATATGATGATATGTATTGATTTGTACTGTTTTATATCTGTATGGATATATTAAATGTAGTTAAATTGATAATATTGATTGTACTGGAAAAACTTTGAACAATTTGGGATGAATTTTACAACGAAAAAAATTCGCCCCTGACTTATCGTAACTTATCGCAACCCTTTGATCTCTCAGTTTTTGGGACGAATTTTTGGATTTGTCCTTGATTCTGAGATAAATTTTTGGATTCGTCCCAAGGGACGAATCAAAAAATTTGTCCAAGATTCAGGGATGAATTCACTGATTCGTCCCTGAATCTGGGCTGAATCAGTGAATTCATCCCTGAATCTTGGACGAAGTTTTTGATTCGTCCCAAAATCAGGGATGAATTTATTGATTCGTCCCTGAATCAGGGACGAATTTTTTGATTCGTCTCAAAATCAAGGACCCTGAATCTGGGATGAATTTTTGAAATCGCCCCAAAATTAGGGATGAATTCACTGATTCGTCCCAGAATCTAGGATGAGAAATAATTTATTAAAAAATTAACTAAATAACATTTTTGGGACGAATCAGTATTCGTCCTAGAATTTGGGACGAAAAAATAAATCCGTGCCAAAATTTGGGACGAATCTTCAAATTTGTCCCAGATTCTGGGATGAATTTATTTTTTCGTCCCAAATTCTGGGACGAATATATTTTTTTCATCCCAGATTCCGGGACGAATTAGTATATTCGATCCAGATTTTGGGACGAATTTATCTATTCGTCCCAGATTATGCAACGAAATAGGTTCGTCGCAAAGTTTAAATTGTCATTTGGATAACGAAGTTTGGGATAGAGTTTGGGACGAATTTTGTTTTCATTGCAATTTGACAACGAATTTGGAGACGAAAAATTAATGTTGTCGCCAAATTCAGGAACGAATCTAGATTTATATTCCAGAAGTTGGCAACAACAAATCAACAACGAAAATTTTTTTGTCGCCAAATTCGTCCCTAAATTTTCTAGGACGATTTTTTTTTAAATCGTCTCAAAATTCGTCCCTGAATCTTTTTTTTTTTTTTTTGTAGTATATGCTTTAGATTCTTGTTTCTATCATTGTATTCATTCATTATATTGTTGTATCGAATGATCTTTTTGTATTGTCTCATTTCATTACATATAGACGAGGATGGTTTTGATTGAGTTGTGACTTGTATGATTTTTAAGGGAGCATTTACTGTTTGATTCGAATATTTTTGATGAACTTGCATACCATTTTGGTGTTAAGTCATTTTATTTGCATGAGGTAAAAGCAGCGGGAGACTATGAATCATTACACTGAAACGGTAAGAAGGAAGCCAAAGGATCCAATTAGGCTAGCTACTTTTCCTACTGAACTTGCTTGCTTCTTATTTAAAAGATGAATACAGGAAATTCGGATCTGTACAATCAGAAATAACTATCTAGTTTAATTAGTACGTAATTTTAATTTCAGCCAAATGTCCCTCCTGGGGAGACTTAACCCAAACGATATGGTAAAAATTGATAACGCTCATCCTAGACGTCCTTTACCGTCTGTTTCTAAATTATATGAAAATATTTTTAAATTTATCATCTTATTAGAAGAAAAGTACTCTATAATATATGATGATTGAAATTTAAATCTTAAATGTTTGGTTGCTTGGTGGAGTAACTAACAGCTGCACGATAACCCCGATCGAGAATTTCATCTGCGTCCTTTACTTGAATCTTTTTGCAGAGAAAAGCTACGCAAGACACAAAATAGAAAGCATTTTATTAACTCACCGCTTGTCTTACTCGATGTTGTATCAAAACTTTATTAGTTAAATCTATTTAATTTTGCCTCTGGAGCGCAACAGGTGGTGGATACATAGATATCTAATGTAACAATTAAAAATTCTCATGAAGTGACGATCTAATTTCATCCCGCTTTGTGTCTAACGTTTACATAAATTAATTCTCCTTCTATATCTATGGGATAAGTTCTATAAAAAAATAATTAATGAGGTTGGGTAATATCGAACCTCGAACGACTGGCTCGGTCTTACAGATATTTTTTACTATCCGTCAGGATAAATTAGGAAACGCTCATTGCGAGCGATTCAGAAACTTAGTATCCCAGGATTTGCGTCTTATTTGAAAGAAATTTTTTTACAAAATATGTCTAATCGTTCTAGAGTGACAGTTAAAATAGCGAACCTATCCTTATTAGAATTGTTTGAGTTTTTCAAATATTTTGAAACAGCGTGGGGTGGGATTAGAATTGCATGAGTTTTCCAAATATTGTGAAACAACGTGAGGTGGGATTGAACTTTTGATTTTGACTTTAGAACAAAACTTTATGAATAATTTTGGATCAATATTTGCATCGGCATGTTATGATTGTGGGGTTGATGATAAATGTTACTCTAATTTGGTAAATATTATAAATATGTACAAGTTCAATAAAAATTAAGGAAAATGATACGCACAGTGAAAGTGAATGCCTCAGTGAAAATTTTGACCGTCAATCGACGGCACGTCCGACGTCCGATCGTCGATCGGACACTATCGGCGGCCTTCGGCCGCCGCCCCGAACCAAACTATACCCTGGGGGGCACGGTGAACCCGTCAGGGATCGCCACAATTGCGATCTCACATCATTGACCGTCGATTTCGATGGGTTCACCGTTGCCGGCGATCCTGACGAGTTCACCGTCCTCCCAAGGTATAGTTTGATTCGGGACGGCAATCAGAGGCCGCCGGTGGTGTCCGATCGACGATCGAACATGTACACATTAACTGCACGTCATTCACTATAATTTTTACTCTCCCAAATTCACTCTTCAAATCATTCCCCAAAAATTAAAGTTGGATTGGATGTATAAGTTCAATTAATATAATAACCTTTATGATTAATATTTTAAAAGTGATCTTTAATTTAAAGATCGAATATAAATTTTGGTAGATCGACATACTAAAAATATTCACTAATTTACTTTGGTCTTCAAATTCAGTGATAGATTTAGTATACGCGATCGTTAGAAGTTAGCAATGAAGAAAATTAAAAATTATTAATTTGTATCTAAATATATTTAATGATAGATTATTAACTTCATTTTCAATTATTAAATGTCACTTTCTAAAAATTTCAACCAAAATATCCAAAATCAGATAAATAATTCAACTGACACCCATTGGCCTCCCACGAGTTTGACAAAACGAAAGAAGAGAAGAAACAAAATATTAGCTGAAAGGTGGACATGGTTTTACACTTGGACTCGTTCTCATATCCTTCCTATATTTAACGTTACTCGTCAACTTTAATTTCTCCAATATCGATCGCCAGGATTCTCATGGCTCACGCCTTCTTCTCCACACTGCTACTGCTGCTGCTGCTGCTTCTTCATCTTCTCCCTGCGGCACTCGCTAAAAGAAGCAGTTTTCCGACTGGTTTCCTCTTCGGCGCAGCATCCTCTTCTTACCAGGTCCCTAAGCGCGATCGCCCTCAACTTCTTTAATTCCAAACACCGATGAAGTTTAAAGCTTTAATTATATATGTGCTTAACGTTTACAGTATGAAGGAGCAGCTTCAGAAGGGGGGAGAGGACCGAGTATTTGGGATAACTTCACCCACACACACCCAGGTCTCTTTCCTTTCTCTCAATTTTTCTCTTAGAAAATTATCGATCTTCATGCACATTTTGCCCTGACACTTACGGAAGACTGGCTTCCAGTAAACAATGGGGCTTCATGAATCACACTAATGATAAAATCACTGTTTAACCGACCCGGTAGGGGCCGGACCCAGACCGGTTATGGTTCTAGCCTGGCTGAATCGATGGTTAACCATCAATTTCGTTAGCCGATAGATGAAAGTTTGTTAAAATGAATAGTATTGTCAAAAATTAAGCCTTGGTCTCGGGATAGTTTAGTATCCTAACCAACTAAGTTATAACGCGTTGATATTTTTATTTGTTAATTAATTATTTAATAATTAAAGAAATGTAAGAAAGTAAAAAAAATCTTTTAAATCTGTAATAGTTTATTTATACTAATATGATTTAAAATATAGAGGGAAGGAGTAAAAGTAATTTGGACTGTCAAATGGTTCTTATGGTTGGAGAGGAAAGTTTTTATTTATTTTTTTAACGGTTTTTACTAATACTCCTATAAAATTATAAGCAATACATAGGCAATTTAAATGTGTGTGTGTGTATATATATATATATATATATATATATATATATATATATATATATATATATATATAAGTAAAGCCCTTCATTGTTTACTAATGACCGTAGGATTATTACACGTATAATTTAATATGTATAATTTTCATATTAAATTATAAATATCTTTGAATTATTACCATGTTTTTAGATTTTTACATAAAGACTTCCATCCATCGCGTGTTACGTCCAGAACTGGTATTTCGAAAAACAAAAAGACAAAAGCAAGAAAAAAAAAATGGGACAAAGGGTCGTTTTTAATACATAACTATACGCTACGCCGGCCAACCTTTTCTGCCATTTACAATTTCCACAGAATGTGACATTCAATCCAAAATTTGACTGACTTGCTCGAGAAATTAAGGCGTGAGTGTTGATGTTTTGACAGAAGCAATAATGGATAAGAGCAATGGTGATGTGGCTGTTGATTTTTATCATCGTTATAAGGTCCGTCATTATATTCAAGATAATCTATCTAGGTGGCAAAAGACGAATCATTCATCTCCAACGCCTTAATTTATATATATGTATATTTATATTACTGATTAACTAACTATCTGTGCATGGATTGTTGCAGGAAGACATAAAGTTCTTAAAATATATGGGGATGGATGCTTTCAGGTTCTCTATCTCATGGTCTAGAATCCTACCAAGTATGAAACCTAGCTACATTAAAATAATTAATTAAGCTATTGCTAATAGCTACAACTTTGAGATGATTAAAGAATTCAAAACTTTCAGATGGAAGCTTAAGTGGTGGAATCAACAGGGACGGCATAAATTTCTATAACAACCTCATCAATGATCTTCTTGCCAATGGTAATCACTAGCTATTATTGCAATCAAGAAACTGAAACTCAAACAAGAATTATGCTTCTGCAGATTTGCAGCCGTTTGTGACCCTCTTTCACTGGGATCTTCCTCAGAGTCTTGAATCAGAGTACTTGGGCTTCCTTAGTCCCCTTGTTGTGTGAGTTCAGATGGTAATTCATTAATTTAATTTTCACCTTCATTAAGAAAAAAAAAAGAAAAGGAAGAAGAGACAATCACTACTTTGTGTAATGACAGAGATGACTTCAGAGATTACGCCGAGCTGTGCTTCAGGGAATTTGGAGACCGAGTGAAGCACTGGATTACATTCAATGAGCCATGGTCATACTGTAGTTCAGGGTACTCGAGTGGTGTGTTCCCTCCTAACAGATGCTCTCCCTTTGAATTTTTTAAGTGTGGAAGAGGTAACTCATCCACAGAGCCCTACCTCTGTGCTCATCATCAATTACTGGCCCATGCAACTGCTGCCAAGCTATACAGAGACAAATATCAGGTATCCTTTTTCCTCCAAAGCATATGTTTTTGTACATCTTCATTTAGCTATTCAGTAGCACATCAGCACGACAGCGAAAGCTGAACTAAAACCTTGAGGATTGCTAATGCCTTGACAAGAAAAGTTCAACAGAAAAAAAAGGAATATGAAAGAATAACCTTTGATATAGTGGCTGTCTTTGTTCAATATAAAAGCTTTTGTTAACAAATGGAATAAAATGGTTTGGACTCAATGATTCTAGCTCCCAATCAAAATTCTTTCAGATATTAGTGACTGGATTAAGACTTATTTTAATCCATTCTTAGGTATCTCAAA
This sequence comes from Boesenbergia rotunda, assembly GCA_024364735.1. NCBI lineage: Eukaryota > Viridiplantae > Streptophyta > Magnoliopsida > Zingiberales > Zingiberaceae > Boesenbergia > Boesenbergia rotunda. The sequence continues at coordinate 12,747 of JAGFNQ010002708.1, forward strand.
AGGGATTGATAGGCATAACACTAGTAAGCCACTGGTTTGTGCCTTACTCCAACACCAAAGAGGATGAAGATGCAGTCTCTCGTTCTCTAGATTTCATGTTTGGATGGTGAGCTCTATCATTCATCTCTCTTTTCTTTTCTAATGATAATTATTCATGCATGAAATAATTTTATTGTAGGTTCATGGACCCCTTAACTCAAGGGGACTATCCTTTCACAATGAGAGCCCTTGTTGGTGATCGCCTTCCAAAGTTTAGCATAGAACAATCTCAACTGGTTAAATCATCATTCGATTTCATCGGACTTAATTACTATACCACATACTTTGCTGATTCCATTTCACTCTTGTCGAGAGTTAACGTTAGCTATGATTCAGATTCACACAGCCTACAAACTGGTAGTGATTATATAAACACAAATCAAACAATTAAGCTACTAATGCTTTAATCCTTTCGGTTTCATCTAACTGTATTCGATATTACAGGTATACGCAGAGGAGTTAGAATTGGCACACAGGTATATATTGTCAGCTTGAGAAAAGATGAATAAATAAAAACTTTACGAGACAAACTTTTTTTTTTATAAAACATGTAGAATAAGAAGGTATGTGATCCATGTAGGCTGCCTCTAGTTGGCTCTTTATCTACCCAAGAGGGATAAGAGAGATAATTCTGTATCTCAAGAACAAATACAACAATCCACTCATCTACATCACAGAGAATGGTAGAGTATCTATCTGATAGTTCCTAGAAATCATAATTTATTTCTCTGTGTGACTGATTCTGGTCATTAGGAGTTGATGAGGTGAATAATGCATCATGGCCACTGGATAAAGCCCTACAAGATGATATGAGGATTGATTACTACAAACAACATTTACACTTTGTTGGGGAAGCTATAAGGTATGATATTAAAACATTATTAATTAGAGTTTATCTACTTTGATTTGAAATAGAGTTTGATATATCTGTAAAAACATATGTAAAACTAATTATCATTTTGATTATTTTTTACTTACATATATGTGTTACTTTGGCAGGGAGGGAGCCAATGTGAGAGGATACTTTGCATGGTCATTGTTAGATAATTTTGAGTGGTTGAATGGTTACACAGTTCGATTTGGTATCATATATGTGGATTACAAAAATGGATTAAAGAGATACCCCAAGAGATCTACTTCCTGGTTTCAACAATTTCTGAATAGTTAATTTTCTAAGACCTATATTAGCAATAATCATAGTAAAAAAGGTTGTTCACCTCCAAATTGTTATTCTACTAGTGTAAGTTGTCTTCTCCTTTTCAAGTTGCTAGACATAGTTAAGTTAATGAAAAACAAAAAGAATAAGATATGTGTGTGATGCTACAACTTTGTGACAATAGAATATATATGTCTTTGTATGAATGCATCAGATTATTAAAACAAAACCATAAGTAAATATTATTCGTATGAGATTTATATTGTTCCTCTAGAGAGATTGTGTGCTTCTAATCTTTCACTATTCCACATATCTTTGTTTCCACTATAACTTCTTCTCTATTAATGTTCTTCATATTTGTTTCGCCATATCGTCACTTTTGTTCTACTTTTTTCAACCTAATTTTGATTGGAAGTATAATAATTAATGTAAAGATCTATAGGCAAAAATATTCAAAAACGCAGTGGAAATAATAGATCCCACAAGCGATCCAGGCAAAAGAAAACTAATACAAAGTTAATTTACAAATTCCTATCGTATAGATATACCTTTGGCGCGTGCCCTTCGTTTATCCCGCTTGTCCGAGGTATGCCGGATATCTTGCACGTTCAAGTGTCCGTGCCTCTATGCATATCCATATGAACACGATCTCTCAAGCTTTGGAGAAAAATCGCCTTTGTGGTGCTGGCCACAAGAGGAGATTCACAAAGCAAGAACGAGAGGGAAAAGAGGGATTTCGGCCAAGAGAAGGAAGAGAAAGAAAAATGACAAGTTCTTCATCCAAATGAAAAGAAAAACTCTTTTATACTCATCCCATGAATATAAAGAGTTTTTGTCCCTTTAGCTTCCCTCAATTAATGACAATAAAACCCCAATTAGAGCATATTTTTTCATGTGACTCTTCAACTTCTCTGCATTCCAATGAAGAGAACTTTTCATTTTCCTCTATTATTAATTTATTAAACATTTTAATGAATTAATATCTCGTTCAAATATGGTTGAGTCTAATCTAAATGAGTCAAACTCAAATTAGATCTCAATCCCATAATCCAATTGGATTCACTTGAGTCTAACTCAATTAATCCAATTCGGATCAAATCTTAGTCAAACTAAGATCAATTAATCTCCGAAGCATCGTGTCCTTAGTGTGTGACCCAATAGGTTCTCGTAACGTTGGCAATGTGTTTAAATCACTTTAGATACATAAGCAATGAGCGACATCTAGCAATGCATCATTGCTACCAAAGTGACGAGAAAGTCGAGATCCAACTTTACCTCTGTGACTATGGCAATATATGACCTTGTCCTTCTATCCTTGATATCTAGATTGACCAACGAGGTATACACCGTGTCATCCTCAATCAATCTGTGTTTTTTGATCCCTAAGTAAACTCACTCAAACAAATGAGCTCAATATCTCATATTGACTCATTTGAGCATGGTCATGCGTTTCAGTAGTCCTACTCGATCAAGGGGCCCACAGATATCACTCCCGTCATATAGGAGGGATAAATCCCATCTACATCACTCACATCCCTCCGCATAATTCATTACATACCCAGTGATCACCACTATAGTCCACCCTGTTACGGGTGACGTTTGACGATACCAAAGTACATAACTCCTTATGTAGGGAACCGTAGTGACTTCAGGTCTAAGGACTATTCATACTAATAGTCACATGAGAAAGTTTATGACACTCATCTGACAATCTATGAAACATTCTCATGGCGGGTCAATGTTAGTAGGAGCCCTAGAGCCAATTATGTGATGATTGACTAAGGGCATTTTGTATCATATTTTATTATTAATAAAGGCATGTTTGGTTATTATACTTACTTTGTATTCTGTGCCGAATGACTAAGTATAATAATGTCCTTGTGTAGTAGGTTCTTATCTACATTATATCGATTGGTTGAATCGATAGTGAGATAATGTAGAGAACACTACACTAAATTATTCCTAGTCAAGCATCAATTATTCAGGGACAATATTGATGCATAGAGACTAGCATGTAGGCCAACTGATGACTTGAGCTCACAAGTCATGGATATGTGATATCAAGTTGACACATAAGTATACATTGGAGAATGTGTACTAAATGACCCGCCATGAGAAAGTTTCATAGATTGTCATATGAGTGTCATAAAACTTTCTCATGTGAATATTGGTATGAATAGTCTTTAGACCTGAAGTCACTACGGTTCCCTACATAAGGAGTTATGTACTTTGGTATCGTCAAACGTCACCCGTAACAGGGTGGACTATAGTGGTGATCACTGGGTATGTAATGAATTATGCGGAGGGATGTGAGTGATGTAGATGGGATTTATCCCTCCTATATGACGGGAGTGATATCTGTGGGCCCCTTGATCGAGTAGGACTACTGAAACGCATGACCATGCTCAAATGAGTCAATATGAGATATTGAGCTCATTTGTTTGAGTGAGTTTACTTGGGGATCAAGAAACACAAGATTGATTGAGGATGACACGGTCTATGCCTCATTGGTCAATCTAGATATCAAGGATAGAAGGACAAGGTCATACACTATCATAGTCACGGAGGTTTAGTCGGATCTCGACTTTTCTTGTTACTTGGGTAGCAATGATGCATTGCTAGATGCCGCTCATTGTTTACGTGTCTAAAGTGTTTAGGCGCATTGCCAACGTCACGAGAACCTATTGGGTCACACACAAAGGACACAATGCTTTGGGAAATATGATCGGCAGACCTGAACCCGAGTTGGGAACTCGGGAGGTTAGTTCGCGAGTCCGAGCCCGAGTTGGAGAACTCGGGGAGTCCGAGCCCGAGTTGGGGAACTCAGGGAGTCCGAGTCCAAGTTGGGAACTTGGGAAGTCCGAGCCCGAGTTAGGAACTCGGAAGATCTGAGCTCAAGTTGGGAACTCAGGAGCGCAGGTTGGGAGCTCGGCACTCGACAGTATAAGCTGGGAGCTCGGCAGACTGGGTCGGAGCTTGGCAGACTGGGTCGGGAGCTCGGCACTCGGGAGACTTGGTCAGAGACTTAGTCGGAATCCCGAGAGGCTCGGTCGGAATCGCATGCAGGAAAGAGAAAAGGTCTTTCTTCATTAGATGAAGAGAAGGTGAAGAGTCACATGGAATGATGCGCTTTTTGTTGGCTTTAATGAAGGGAAGGCAAAGAGACAAATGACTCTTGGTATTCATGGGATGAATATAAAAGGGGTCAAGTCATTTTGAATGAGTGTGTGTGCTTCCTTCTTCCCATCCTCTCTTCTTCCTCTCCTCCACTCTTGGCCGAAACCTTACTGTAAGGTTCTTGGTGTTTTCGAGCTACCTCAAGTTGCTAGCACAACTAAGGTAGTTCTCCCGAAGTTGAGAGATTGTGTCCGTGTGGATACGAATAGAGGCACGGACGTTTGAACGTGCAAGAGATCCGACGCATCTTGAACGAGCGGGATAACCGAAGGGCACGCTGTTAGTGATATGAGAGAAGTGTCCTAAGGCAATCGCCTTATGATTGTAATCATTTATTCTAATAAATGAATATTCACTATTTGAGTATATATGTTTGTGTATTTGATTGAAATCTTAAACTCATTTACTGAATGCCCGCAATACAATTCACAGCATGAGAGAATTTGTGATGAATTCACAACTAGTGATTATCTCTACATGTACAATTGTGAAGTATTGAAATTGTCCCTAGTCGATGAATTGATAAATACGAACACTATCAATTCTGTTGAGACTAGCATGGGTTATTCTCTAATCAGCTGATTCTCACTGGCTGGTGACATTGAGATGTCCGGAGATAAACATGAATGCTAGTTAAGGGAACTAGTTCATTGGAGTGACTGGCTGTAAGACTTCATATGGTAGTCTACATATAGATATGTCAGTGAAGTTCTTACTGCAGCTTAAGTGCGATGTTCCTTTGACTTGCAGTGTTCAAGTCATCTTGGTCATGGAGACTTATACTTTAACATCTTAAGCAAGCATCTCCAAGGAGGTGTGGACCCAGGATGATTGGGTATAAGCCGAAGTGCCCGAAGATGTTTGAACAGCCTACAAAGGATTCACTACTCCTTGCGAGGAGATGTATACCCGAGGCCTATCGTCGGATTGTTACTCGAAGCCTCTGGCCAGAGCATGACATGTTCAGAGTATGAATCTCTTAAATACATGAGAGTAATTAGAATCCGAAGGACGAGAAAACGTTACTTGGGCTAGGTGTGACGTAGTCAGCCTAGTGGGGACTGACACACATAGACCATGTCCTCAACCAAGTGGGTATAAGATGGTGAAGGGAATGGAGCACGATTCATTATAGCTGCTGAAGGGTTTCAGAATTATTTCTGAGGTCAACCGTTGATCTTTCGATTAATTGGGGATCATGATATACTACTAGGTGCCACTCATGATCGTTCTATAATTGATTAATTATAGACGGCCAACATAAATTGAAAGCCTATTTAGTCACACGCACTACGAGTAATCCGAGGGATTTAAAATGAGTTGAAAATTGGATTTTCCAATCAAGAGAGATTAAGTTTGGTTGAGCCAAACGATAAGTCGAATCTGAATTTTTCAAAGACGCATCGGAAGCGTAAAATGGCTAAGTCTTTTGAAGACTTAATAGATGAATTAAATAAGTTTAATTCCTTGGGGCTTGGCTTGGATGGGCCGGCCAAAGAGGGCCTCCATCCTCTTTGCTTGGCCGGCCACAACAAAGGGATAGAACCAAGTTTTTGGTTCAATTTATAAAATAAACCAAGTGTGATTTGTTTTATAAAATTATGGATGATATAAATTTTTTATAATAAACCAAGGTTTGGTTTATTTTTCATGGAAATTAAAATGAACCATGGATTGGTTTATTTTATCAATCATGGATTGATTTACCATGATAAGAAAATTTATTCCATAGGAGATAAGAGACTTGATTGATTTTTATCATGAATTAAAATATGATTTTAACCATGATATAAAATCAAACTTGGCATGATGGAATAAGTTATTCCATATTTGAGAGGTTTGATGGTTGAGAGGCCACTATATAAAGGACCCAAGGCAAGGCTTGGGAGAGGATCATATAGATGAAGGCATAGGCTCTCTCCCTCTCTTTCTCTCCTTCTCTTCTCCCCTTCTTGCCGTGCGCCAACCGGCCCCAAGAAGGAGCACCAGCCGACCATCCTTTTGTGGTTAGTCTTCCGACTTCTCTCTTGATTTTTCTCGTCGTGTTCTCGGAGAATCTAGTAGTTCTCGAGAACACGAAACTTGTGGCTTTGCGAAGTCATCCCGAAGATACTCGGCGTGGACACGAATAGAGGCGGAGCTTCCAAGGGACGCTTACGGTTGGATCTCGTCCCTTCCTTCGAGTTACGCGAGGTAATACGTAAATTAGTTTACGTTTCTGCAAAATTTTAAATATATGATGATGTCTACACAAGATAAAATTGCATGCTTAGATGTGTGGTTAAATAATTAGAGAAATTATTTATGTTAAACCTTCCGCTGCACGTAATTAATTTTTAAAATTACGAACTTGCATCCATGTCAACATGCACCTGGTCCCAACACACGCTTCAAAGGTATAAACAGTAGATAAATCTATTAGATAGATAGCTTTGTATGAGTTTTCTTTCACATGGATCGCTCGTGGGTTCTTGTTTCCTCTGCATTTTTATTGTTTTGTGCCGGGAGAACCCAACAGTCAATTCAGTACACATTCTCTAATATATACCTACGTGTCAACTTAATATCATATATTCATGACTTGTGAGCTCAAGTCATCAATTGACCTATATGTTAGTCTCCATGTATTAATATTGTCCTTGAATATTAATGCTGTGGGATCGGATTGAAACAATAGGGGGAGGGGGTGAATATCGTTCGTAAAATTTTCGGAAAGCGAAGAGTAATTACACAGCGAAAAATGAAAACCAATCGCTAACACGATTTGTTTTTTACTTGTTTCGGAGTCGCGGTCGACTCCTACTCCAAGGCCCGCGGTCCTTGACCGTTTACGATGGGCAATTCTATATTTTTCATAAAATATTACAAGTCGATAGTACAAATATAGAATTGAAAAGTAATTACAGCACTTAATAAAATTAGCTTTTACCGACGACCGAAGAGGTTGGAAGTTTCCGGAGCAGCGGGTCGTCGTCAGCGCTTGAATCACGAGTATGGAACTTGTCGGAGTGGAGCGCTTGAACGTAGCAGTTGATAGCAATTGATATAGAAGCCTTAGGGGTGAACCCCCTTTTATAGTAGTCAGTGGGGCGCCTATGCTGAAGGGGGCGCCTGACACATGACCTATCCTGCGAGAAACCCAATCCGCAGGCTTGGTCAGCGCCTATCCCCTTCATTGAGGCGCCTGAGCTGACTGGGGCGCCTGTATTAACACAGGCGCCTAGCTTGACCTGATCCAGAGGCTTGCGTGGCGGTTTGCTTCGAATGCTTTGTTCTAACCCTTCACTGGGGCGCCTGTCTCAATACAAGCGCCTAGCCCAGCTAGGGCGCCTCATTCCATTGAGGCGCCTGAGTGCAGAAAACCCCTTCCATTCGTTCCTGCAACCAGGGTTAGTTCCAAAGACATACAAAGCATACAATTGATAATATTAGAACATTATTTACAGCCTGAGCTGTCTTGGTTCTGACTTTGGGTCTCCCAAATGGAACCCTAGGTCGAACCGACGCCTAATGTTCCCTCCTACGGGGAACGCGTCCTCACCTACTCCTCTCGGGAGAATTTACCTTTTTGCCAACTGGCTCCTCCAGTTGGACTTTTGTCCAGCTTCACTCACCAGGTCTTCATGCCCAATCCGCGATCAGGTCTTCGTGCCCAGCTCACTCACCAGGTCTTCAGTGCCCATTCCTCAACCAGGTATTCGTGCCCAATCCGCGATCAGGTCTTCGTGCCCAGCTTCACTCACCAGGTCTTCGTGCCCATCTTTACGTCATTACTTAGTTGCCCAGCCCGCGGCCAGGACTTAGTGCCCAATTCATAGAACCAGTACTTAGTGCCTAGTGTACCTAGGATTTTCCTGCACACTTAATCAGCTTGTTAGATCACAACCAAATCTTAACTTCTTAACCCTTTGTCATTATCAAAACATAGGTTCGACTTTGGTGCTTCCGGCACCAACAATCTCCCCCTTTTTGATCTATGGCAATACGGTTCAAAAAGTTAAGTTTAAAACAGCATATTATTGCAATCTAACAACAGTAAGTAAATTATTTCGTTTATCTCCCCCTGAAAAGGTTCTCCCCATGAAATATCCAACGTCATGCGGGGTTTTATAAAACTTTCTAAGTGCCAAGTGTTTTTCAAAATTTAGCAAAAAAGCTTTAAGTTTTTGACTAAAGATTTTTCAAAGATGAGCAAAAAACACTCAAGAAATTTTCAACACTTAGACAATTTTTGAAAAGGTTTTGTAAGGCTAAAAAAAATTTACTTAGGCAAGACAAATTTTGAAACCTGATTTTCCAAAAAAATTTTAATTTTGAGAACTTGGGAAAAATTTGTTGGTGCAGAATGCACAAAAGTCAAACCTGTGTTTTGATAATGGCAACAGAGTTCAAAAGTTAAGTCTTACTTGTTTTCTAACAAGTTACTCTAGTGTACAGGAAAAAGCCCTAGCGAAGGACTGCTAGGCACTGGCGAGGGAATGCCAGAGTCAAAAGCCCTAGCGAAGGACTGCTAGGCACTGGCGAGGGAATGCCAGAGTCAAAAGCCCTAGCGAAGGACTGCTAGGCACCTGGCGAAGGAATGCCAGGGTAAAAAGCCCTAGTGAAGGACTTCTAGGCGCCAGGCGAAGGACAGCTTGGGACTAAAGCCCTAGCGAAGGAATGCTAAGCACCGGGCGAAGGACAGCTTGGTATCCAAGACCTGACAAAGGATCGTCATGCAAAAGTCCAACCAAAGGAGCGGTTGTCATCAGGTAAATTCTCCCGAGAGGAGTAGGTGAGGACGTGTTCCCCGTCGAGGGAACAGTAGGCGTCGGTTCGACCTAGGGCTCCATTTTGGAGACCAAAGTCAGAACCAAGACAGCTAAGGCTGTATAAACTAATTATTTTATTGTGTTTTGGACTAACCCTGGATGCAGGACCGAAGGAACGTGTGTCTGCAACTCAGAGAGCCTCAAAGGAGTGAGGCAGCAGCTGAGCAGGGCGCCCCCAAGGTGAACCAGAACCAAGTGAAGCAAAAAGGGCTTCGGCTGCTTACTGGGTAGGGCGCCCTCAGCAGCCAGGGCGCCCTCGTCAGCCAGGGCGCCCTCGTCAGCCAGGGCGCCCTCAGCAGCCAGGCGCCCCCGCGCCCAAGACTGCGAAGCTTCATCTTTATCCACAGTCGAGATTTCTGCGCGGAAGAAGTCAGCCAAGGCGCCCTCTGCGACCAGGGCGCCCCCAGAGTCAAACTTATCCCTATTCGGATGGGATAACGTTTGACCGAGCTAAAAGTGGATCGCCTGACACGTGGCAGGGCGCCCCCGACGTCCAGGGCGCCCCGGGGTGCTATAAATAGCACCCAATGCCCAAGCCTTTGACAACAACTTCGAACCAAAGCTTCCACGCTCTTCTGTGCTCACGCCTTGTTCCGGAAACTGCCCAACTCGAGCGACGACGTCCCGCTGCTCCGGAAAGTCAACCTACAACCGGACGTCGGTAAAAGAAGAGATTTTTTTTATTAAAAGTTTATGGTGCTATACTTGTAAATCTATTTTTGTAAACTGATTTTGCGTTCATATAGAATTGCCCAAAGTAAACGATCACCGATCGTAGGCCTTGGAGTAGGAGTCGACCTAGGCTCCGAACCAAGTAAAAAATATTGTGTTCGCGTGTTTTGTTTCTTTCCGCTGTGCAAATTGCTCTCTCCATAAATTCGAAAAGTTTACCGATATTCACCACCCTCTATCGGTTCTATCGATCCAACAAGTGGTATCAGAGTGGGGAAGTTCAAACTTGGTGCAACCACCAGTTTGAAAATTTCTTTTCGGATTTTCTTTATTATTTTCGAATTTTTTTTTAATATTTTTTAGTTCGAATTTTTTTCGTTAATCGAGGTTGGTGCAACACCCCTCGATATTTTATTTCCCTTATCCAGCACTACTAATCCAAGACCTAGTCTTGGAAAATTTATTTTTCTGTTAGTCTTTCTGTTACAGATTAAAATGGCCATGCAAGAGGGATTCAGCACCGCCAGACCTCCACTTTTCAGTGGAGAAGACTTTTCTTACTGGAAAAGTCGTATGGAGGTCCACCTGAAAACTCAGGTGGATATGTGGATCATCATCCAGTCCGGTCTGGAGATCCCCAAAGACGCCGAAGGACAACCACAAAGCTACTCGGAGTGGGACAACACCCTAAAACGCAAAATAGAAGCTGATGCAAAAGCAACACAAACCCTACAATGCGGGCTGACAAAGGAAGAGCTGAACCGAGTAGGCCCCTTCAACAGTGCCAAAGAGCTATGGGCAAAATTGATTGAGCTACACGAAGGAACGTCAGACACCAGGATCAGCAAGAGGGATCTGCTCCTGAACAAATTGTACACTATCAAGATGGCCGACAACGAAACAGCAGCCCAACTCCACGCACGCATCCAAGAATTAATGAACGGTCTTCACACGATAGGTCACAAGGTCGAAAACCGTGACCTAATAAGGTATGCCCTAAACGCTTTCCCTAGAAATACCTTGTGGGCATCTATGGTAGATGCATACAAGGTTTCAAGGGATCTCTCCAAAATTAAATTAGATGAATTATTTTCTGAGTTAGAACTTCATGAGCAGACTAACTGCAATATGGCCGAGAAGAGTATTGCCTTTTTTGCAGGAAAAACTGGAAAATCGACATAAAAGAAACCTCAACCTCAACCCGAGCCCAACTCTGATTCAGACGAAGAAGATGAAGAAGGAGATCAATCTGAGCTGGTTCGATTGGCCCAAAGCTACTACAAAAAATTGAAAAATCAAGCCAACACACGGAGGACAAGCCGAAGAAAGGACGAACCAGCTGAACCATCAAATGACAAACACAAGCCTAACGTAACCTGCTATGAGTGCAAGAAGAAGGGTCACTACAAGACAGAATGTCCAAATCTGAAGGAGTCCAAGAAGACAAGAAGGAAAAAGGCACTCCAAGCAACCTGGGACGAATCTTCCTCAGAAGAAGAAGAGGAAGCACCCCAGTCAAACCTACTAGCCCTGACCACCTCAGAAAAAGTCGAGACTGAGTCAGAATCAGAACAGGACGACGGCGAGCTAACTTTTACAGAAGACGGCGAAATTAAGGTAACTGGTTTTAATAGATGTCAATTAAGTGAATTAGTTTCGTTTCTTTCTCGAGATTTGACAAAAGCCAAACTCCGAGTCGAGTCCCTCCGACAGGAAGTAAAACTCCTGAAAGAGGGAGCTGACTCTAAACCCTTAACCGAGAAGGTTCAGGAAGGAACTCCTACTCAAGTTGAAAAACTTGAAAAGGAAAACTCCTCCCTGAAAACTCAGGTTAAGGATCTTAGATCAGCCTTAGAACGATTTACTTCTGGTTCCAAAAATCTTGACATGATTCTTGGGAAACAGAAGTCCGTTCTAAATCGATCCGGACTTGGCTACCAAACCAAATCCCGACAAAGATCGTATTTGGCTGTACTGAATCAGTCCAGAGGAAAAATTCAGGCATGGGTACCTAAACTGTGCCTGAACCAACCAACTGGATCAAATCAGTATTGGATCCCCAAGGACAAGATTCACATCTTGCCTAACCATCACCGTGGCTTTAGTCCAGGGGGAGCCAAACTGAAAACAATATTTATAGTTCATTAAAATTTATTTTTTTTATTGCAAATTGTTTGATTGATTGTTTATTTAAAATTTCTGCAATTTACCATGCTTAAAATTAGAAATGGTTAGTATAAGGACTGAACACACTTAACTGAAACTTGACAACATAGTATTGGGTGGAGGTGAGATAATAGTACGTTAGGGAAGCCAATTTGGCGGAACTAGCCGAAGCTACCGATCCAAGACCCAAACTAGTTAGACCAGAAATTTTTCAAAGAATAATTTTGAAAATGAAATTTCATTAAAAGGCTTTGTCAAGGAAAGGGTGGATGATCCCATAAGGCTACGGCCAAAGAAGGCCTAGTGCCTCGCCAAGACCTGGAAGCCAATTTTTGAAATTTAAATTCAAATTAATTTTTGTCAAATTCGAATCTAACACAAAAATTCAGTTATTTGTAGATTTAAACTTCGTTTAAAAAATTTAATTGTTTTCAAAATTAAGTTTTTCAAAAAATTTAATCGTCTTCAAAATTAATTAAGTTTTCAAAATTTAATTATTTTTAAAATAAACTTTCAACTTTCAAAACTATCAAAACCTGTCTCACAAAACCTATAAGGTTAACGTGATTGAAAACCCTAGATTTGGGTGAGACAGACTAGGCAGTGAAACTCAATTTAAGCTATTCCTGATTCTAATTGGATCCAAATCAAGAAAATTCTTTATGCGTAGGAACATAAAGATTTGGACCAATGGATGTTGGATAGCGGTTGCTCCAGACACATGACTGGAGATAAATTGAAGTTCACCAAACTCAAACTCAAAAACCTAGGCTCAGTGGCATTTGGCAATAATGCTACACTCAAGGTAATTGGGTCAGGTAATATTGAGCTTAAATCCGATTTCATTATTAAGAAAGTTCTATTGGTTGAAAACTTTAATTTTAACTTGCTTAGCATAAGTCAGTTATGTGATTCTGGTTATATAGTTACTTTCAACAATTCTAACTGCCTGATTAGAAATGAACAAGACTCAGAAATCATACTTAAGGGCACTAGAAAAAATAATGTATACACTATAAATCTTCCCCTTATACCCAAATGTATGTTAACACAATTAGAACAATCAAACCTCTGGCATAGGAGACTAGGTCATACCAATTTGAGAACTATCTCAAAAATTACCCAACTTGGCTTAATCAAAGGTATCCCCAAAATCAAAAATAATGAAAACCTAATATGTGAATCATGTAATCAAGGTAAACAAACCAAATCCAATCACAAACTAATCCAGTCTGATCTAACTCAAACCACACTTGAGCTCCTACACCTTGACCTATTTGATTCACATGGAGCCAAGTCACTAAGCGGGAACCGATACTGCTTTGTAATAGTTGATGATTACTCTAGGTTTACCTGGGTTAGGTTCCTAAAAACCAAAGATGAAACCCTAAACCTATTTATTGAATTCTGTAAACTAATTGAAAATCAAAACGACATTAAAATTAAAAGACTTAGGAGTTATCACGGGGGAGAGTTTGAGAATCAACGGTTTGAGGAATTCTGTAAGGTAAATGGGTATTTACATGAATTTTCATGTCCTAGAACCCCCCAACAAAATGGGATAGTCGAGCGAAGAAATAGAACATTACAAGAAGCCGCTAGGGCTATGCTCAACGAATTTAAACTAGCAAACCAATTTTGGGCAGAAGCAACTAGTACAGCCTGTTATATCCAAAATAGGGTTTTGATTAACAAACGACACAACAAAACCCCCTATGAACTGTACTACCATAGACTCCCAAACCTACATTACCTAAGGGTCTTTGGGTGCAAAGTCCATATCCTAAACACCAAAGACTATTTAGGAAAATTTCAATCCAAGTCAAACCCAGGTATTTTCCTAGGGTATTCAACCACAAGTAGAGCCTATAGAGCTTACAACAAACAAACTAAGAAAATTGAAGAAACAACAAACTTAATTTTCGATGAAGAAATCAATTCAACATCTAATAATCCAGACCCAATTTCATCAAACTCTGACCAAGAAAATAATAAACAAATTATTGAACCATTAATTGAACCCTTACAAGAACTAACTATTGAATCAATGAATGAATTAACTGAACCAAGAATCGAACCAACAAATGAACCAGCCCAAAGAGTCGAATCAAATAGTGAACCAAACCGACCAGCTGAACCTGAGGCTGAACCAAGCTCTAGAAGAACAAGGAAACCCAGACTTAGTCACCCAACCGATCAAATTGTGGGTGATCCAACTCTAGGAGTCAGGACTAGGTCCTCCTATGGGAACCTTAGCCAAATAGCTATGATATCAAAAATTGAACCCAAAACTATAGAGGAAGTCCTACCTAATCCTGATTGGATCATAGCGATGCAAGAAGAACTAGCTCAATTCGAGAGAAACCAAGTCTGGGAATTAGTACCTAAACCTGAAGGCAAATCCGTCATTGACACTAAGTGGGTCTTTAGGAATAAGCTGAATGATCAAGGAGAAATAGTCAGAAATAAAGCCCGCTTAGTAGCAAAGGGTTTCAGCCAAGTAGAGGGATTAGACTACGATGAAACATATGCCCCAGTAGCTAGACTTGAGTCCATTAGAATGTTGTTAGCCTTTGCATCCCATAAAGGATTTAAGTTATATCAAATGGATGTAAAGTCAGCCTTCTTAAATGGATTCATTAAAGAAGAAGTTTATGTAGGACAACTCCCAGGGTTTGAGGACTTAGACAAACCTAACCACGTTTACAAACTAACTAAAGCCTTATATGGGTTAAAACAAGCACCTAGGGCCTGGTATGAACATTTATCAACCTAATTAACTTCTAAAGAATTCAAACAAGGCCAAATTGCTCTCTCCATAAATTCGAAAAGTTTACCGATATTCACCCCCCCTCTATCGGTTCTATCGATCCAACAAAATTTTCCAAACTGTTTTTGCACGTTTTCCAAAAAGTTTTTGCAAGTTTTTCACACTTAGAAAATTTTGCAAGTTTTTCATACTTAGAAAATAAATTTACTTGAAAATCCTTTGAGCGAAAAAATATTTAGAAAAAAAATTTAAATACAGTTTTTCCTTAAAAAAATCCACTTAGAACTATTTGCAAAAAAAAAAATTCAGAAGAGTCACGCCCAACAAATTTTGTTTACTAAGGAGAATTTTCAAAGCAAATGCACTTAGAAAAATTTAAAATACTTAGAAACATTTTTAATCACTTAGACATACTTAGAAAAATTTTAAGCACTTAGACTTTTACTTTACTTTTTACAAAAGAAAATGAATTTTGAAAAAAATTTCCTCTCCTTTCTTTCTTTCCTTTCTCTCCCCCTTTTCCATATATAAAAAAAAACGATAAGCCAGAAAAATTGACTATTGCAATTCAATTTTGAATTAGAGCTAGTTTGACAAATTGGAAATCTGTATTGAACCAACTCTAGTACTTTCAAGCAAGAAAAAGGACCAAACCAAATTGAACAGTTCTTGTTCGGGTCCTGTCAAACCAAGTTAGTTACTTACTAACTATTATAAAACAGTAGCTTTCGCTAGGGTTAGTCAAGTTAAGTGATCTGATCAAGTTAGATTTTCTAAGTTTGACACTTAACCTGATTGTTGTTCAAGTTGTATTTATTGCTCCAATTACTGCATATGCACTGACTTAAAGCATCTTGAATCAAGACATAGACCTAAGCATCTCAACCCAGTTTAGGTTACCAATCAAAGCACCCTAAGGTGCTTGTGAGATATTGGCTTCTAGATCTATAGGTGCATGTAGTTCTAGGGTTAGGGCCTAAGCTAAGTCCATTTGTGTAAAAAGCCCTAGTTTTGAAGGGGGTAGTTTTTTAAAAAAAAAACTAAGTCGAAAAATCATTTTAAATTTCAAAAACTTGATCAAAGAAATGATTTTTCAAATTGCTAATTTTCTGAAAAAATAGGAAAATTTTTAAGAAAACCATATAGAATAGTCCTATTCTACCAAGCACAACCCTAATAAAAACATGAAGTTAATGACTTAGCAGAAAAATGAATAATCAAAGTATGAAATAGCTAGATAACAATCAGGTAAGTAAATAGCCAGTAGATACAATAGCTGAATAAAAGTCAACTAGTCAACCCAAGGACCAATAAAGTCAATCACAGGTCAACCCTACTAGGCAGGGCAAGTCAAATAGTACGAGTGCAGTCAACTAGCTGGGAAATCACTCAAATCTACGAGGAGGGGCCAGGGGGTAGAATGGACCGGGTTGCCATGACTGGAACATGGACATCATTTCGTTGTGTTGAGCCTCATTTGCTTCTCGTTCGGCTCGAAGGGTATCCATGTACTAAGTGTGGTAGGCCAGGTTCACACCGTGCTCTGCATGAACGACGTCCATGAACTCGACCTGATGCGCCTCCATCTCCTCTCGGAGGCTGTAGACCTTCGTCTGTAATGACGTCAGGCGCTGGTCAATGGTCGAGGGTGGAGGCTCCTGCAAGTGCTCCTGGATCTCGGCTGCGAGATCGGCAACGTCTACCTCTATCTCCTCGTTTGAGTCGTTCTGACGTCGAGCCATCTCTCGTCTCCACGATAGGACCCCGGTGGCCGAAATATCTATGCTCGCTAAAGAGAAATTTCTAGACCCGATTTCATCAAATTCGATCATCGGGATGACCTCCCCGGCGGTGACGTCGCGACCATGGTGGTGAAGGAGGGCAGTGATAATATGACAATATGGCGTTCGCACTCGAGAGTGAGTAGATACGTTTGACGCGTAAATGATCGTGTGAAACATGTGGAGGCCAATATCTATATCCACCTGATGGATCATAGCGTAGAGGAGGAATGTGTGAAAAGGTGGCATGGTCGCGACATCCCGGGTGGTCAGTGGAAGAACACAACGGACTAGAACTCTATAGAGAGCATAGTCCTGGACGCGAAGGTTGACGGACTGAAACCGCTGTACTAATGGGTTCCGCACATCTCCGTAAAAGTAGGAATAAAGAGTGTCCAGGTTGATGTGCGAATAGGGGGGAGAAAAGGGAAGGTCAGTCGGAGGGTAGCAACAAAAGGTTGACTGTGATTGTCAAATATGGTGAAATAGTAAGAGGAATGCCCTGTACAGTGGTCGAGTAGCAGAGGTCATCAATATTGACCAGATTGTTGTAGAATTCGGCACACAATGTTGAATTTACTGGATGTGTACAGTAGACAAGATGGTCTAGTTGATAAAAATTAATAGCATCCATTGCTACCGGGCAAGATTGACTAAAGAATTGCTTATTCAAGAAGCTGGTCTTGATAGGTTTGTAGGTGGTGGATGCGAATTTGTTGAACAAAGCTAAGGTTGGGAACCTAGGATCCGGGCTAGGTTCGACCCCGGGGTTAGCTTGTGTAACACGACGTTTTCTAGATAGGTAAAGAAAATTATGCATCTACTAAGCAAAATAATCGAAAAATTGATTATAAATGCATAATTAAAATGGTACCGGGGAGGCATTGTCGAAGTAGGGCGTTCGAGGGCAAGGGATGAGTTTTCGGGCGCCTTAGAGGGAGAAGGAGTAGAAGAGAAGTTGGTTTGGTGTGGCAAATGACTATGTTGTGATGCCTTTATATACTGTTTCACGGGTGCCTGTAAGGGATCCCGGGCGCCCGTGATGATTGAGGCGCCCGAGAGCCTCTCAGGCGCCTGAGTCAGGGTGTCAGCCCCTTTTGGCAGCTTTGGCTGTCTTGAACCACGATAAAGCATGGGGCGCCTGTAAGGTCTCGGGAGCCCGGGTTGATCGAGGTTTGACCGTTGACCAGATTGACTATGTTGACCAAGTTTGACTTGGTTGACTATGTTTGACCAACCAATAACTAAATCAAGCAAGCCCTAGATTATATTTAAAATGAGTTTATTGTGACATGAAATTCAATCTTTTGGAAAAAAAATGTTAGAGTTGAAAAAGTATGGTAAAAAAAAATTAAGGTAATTTTAAATAACTTTTGAAAACAGTTTAAGTTTTATTTTAAAAGGATAATGAATTATACTATTAGGTCCTAGAAGTCTCACTCAGTTCTACGTGATCAAACATGTTAAACTTATAGGTTTTGTGAGACAGGTTTTCAAAAATAAAATTTTAATTTTGAAAAGCGGTTAATTTTGAAAGACATTGAATTAATTTTGAAAAATTCATAAGGTTAAATTTATTGACTTTTGAAAAAAATGTATTGAATCTAAGATTAATTGAAATTTGTGTTAGATTCAAATTTAACAAGTAGTAAAGTGAATTTGATTTTCAGTAATTGGCTTCCAAGTTTTGGAGAGACACAAGGCCTTCTTTGGCCGTAGCCTTAATGGAGCAACAAGCCTTTCCTTGACAAAGTCTTTTACTGAAAATTCATCTTCAAATTACTTCTTGAAAGATTTTGATCTAACTAGTTTGGGTCTTGGATCGGTAGCTTCGGCTAGTTCCACCAAAAAGGCTTCCCTAACGTACTATCATCTCACCTCCATCCAATACTATGTTGTTCAAATTTCAATTTAATCATTTTCTCCTTAATCTAACCAATCCTAAGTCTAAGCATGGGAAAAAAATTCCAGAAAGAAAATATGACAAAAATGATCTAAGTTACATCATAATTGGAATAATACACTGGATTTTTAAAATCAGCAAGGTTGTGAATTAAATTTTCTAACATATTAACCTTAACTTTCAGAGTCTTATTTTCTTGTTCTAACTTTCGTAAGTTTGTCTTAACTAATTTATACGAATCAATCATGTTTTTTGAGGTAAATATTAGATTTTCAAATACTGTAAATTTACCTTTCTTAGTTGTTTGTCTAGCACTCTTGAGGGTTCCGATTGTTGTAGATGGCGACGATCAATTCTTTCGGGTGGGGCACTTTTTCTTGTAATGTCCTATCTCATTGCACTTAAAACATATTATATGATTTTTAAATTTTGGATTGACCATATTATTATTTGATTACTGGTTAGGAATCTCCCCCTTGATGTTATCCGTCTTTCTTTTTTCTTTCTTCAGCCTCTTGTAGTGGTCACGAGCCAATCGAACCAGGTTGGGTCGATCTCCTTCACTGTCTTCTGATTCCGAGTCTGAGTCGGACTCGGGCATTGGTTGAAGCTTTTCTTTCGTGGTTCTCTTGGATTTTTCCCTGCAATAGAAACTATACCTTCCTCGACCATTACAATATCAGATTGATTACTTAATTGTAATTCTGAAACAGATTCGAAATTGGTTACCGTCTCAGTCAATTTGTCTTCTAACTCTGGCTCGAATTCGCAGTCAGGTACGGGTTCTAACTCATCCTCTGATCCGGAGTCCATTTTGAAGTCGGGTGTCAAATCTGTCTCAGTTATTTGAGCTTGAGCCGAGAATGCAACATAACTTACCTGATCTTTCTCATCTGAGTTCTCTTGATGTAGGTTAATCAATTTCTCCCAAATCTCTCTGGCACATCCAAATGAGTCAACTAGCTTGAGTTGTTCGTTGGTTAGACCACACTGAAGAATTGCAGTTGCCCTTGCATCTGTCTCAATTTGGTTGAGCGTTGGTTCATCTAGTTTGTCCCACGCAACTGATAATTCATCTTCTATGGGGAGGGAGAACCCTGTTTGAATGAACTTCCATATGTCCATATGGGCCTTCAGATGAAGTTCCATTTGACTTCTCCAAAAATCAAAATTCTCGCCGGAGAATAGCGGTGGACGAGCACTGTTCCACTCTTGGTTGACCATTAAAGTTTTCTGGAAAAAGAAAAAGAAAACTCGTTCCAAGACTGAGTCTTGGATTAGTAGTGCTGGAAGAATATTAATAACGAAAAACAAATCGAGTGGTGTTGCACCGCCCTCGATTAGCGAGAAAATTCGAACGAAAAAAAATAATTTTAAAAATTCAAAAATCCGAAAAAAATCTCAAACTGGTGGTTGCACCAAGTTTGAGCCACCCGCTCTGATACCACTTGTGGGATCGGATTGAAACGATAGAGGGGGGGTGAATATCGTTCGTAAAATTTTCGGAAAGCGAAGAGTAATTGCACAGCGGAAAATGAAAACCAATCGCTAACACGATTTATTTTTACTTGGTTCGGGGTCGCGGTCGGTTCCTACTCTAAGGCCCACGGTCCTTGACCGTTTACGATGGACAATTCTATATTTTTCGTAAAATATTACAAGTCGAGAGTACAAATATAGAATTGAAAAGTAGTTATAGAACTTAACAAAATTAGCTTTTATCGACGACTAGAGAGGTTGGAAGTTTCCGGAGCAGCGGGTCATCGTCAGCGCTTGAATCACGAGTACAGAACTTGTCGGAGCGGAGCGCTTGAGTGTAGCAGTTGAAAGCAATTGATATAGAAGCCTTGGGGGTGAACCCCCTTTTATAGTAGTCAGTGGGGCGCATGTGTTGAAGGGGGCGTCTGACACGTGGCCTATCCTACGAGAAACCCAATCCGCAGGCTTGGTCAGCGCCTATCCCCTTCATTGAGGCGCCTGAGCTGACTGGGGCGCCTGTGTTAACACAGGCGCCTAGCTTGACCTGGTCCAGAGGCTTGCGTGACTGTTTGCTTTGAATGCTTTGTCCTAACCCTTCATTGAGGCGCCTGCCTCAATACAAGCGCCTAGCCCAGCTAGGGCGCCTCATTCCATTGAGGCGCCTGAGTGCAGAAAACCCCTTCCATTCGTTCCTGCAACCAGGGTTAGTTCCAAAGACATACAAAGCATACAATTGATAATATTATAACATTATTTACAGTCTGAGCTGTCTTGGTTCTGACTTTGGGTCTCCCAAATGGAACCCTAGGTCGAACCGACGCCTAATGTTCCCTCCTACGGGGAACGCGTCCTCACCTATTCGTCTCGGGAGAATTTACCTTTTTGCCAACTGGCTCCTCCAGTTGGACTTTTGTCCAGCTTCACTCACCAGGTCTTCATGCCCAATCCGCCATCAGGTCTTCGTGCCCAGCTTCACTCACCAGGTCTTCGGTGCCCATTCCTCAACCAGGTATTCGTGCCCAATCTACGATCAAGTCTTCGTGCTCAGCTTCACTCACCAGATCTTCGTGCCCAACCTTACGTCATTACTTAGTTGTCCAGCCCGCGGCCAGGACTTAGTGCCCAATTCATAGAACCAGGACTTAGTGCCTAGTGTACCTAGGACTTTCCTGCACACTTAATCAGCTTGTTAGATCACAACCAAATCTTGACTTCTGAACCCTTTGCCATTATCAAAACATAGGTTCGACTTTGGTACTTCCGGCACCAACAAATGCTTGATTAGGAATGGTTTAGTGTAATGTTTTCTACATCATCGATAAAAACCAGTGACATCGACATGCTCTATATCATCGATACCATTAATATAGTCATGCTCAAAGCATACGAGATATTAATTAGTGTTGTCTACATCATCGATACCATTAATATTGTCCTTGGGTAGTAGGTTTTTATCGATGATGTAGAAAACACTACATTGATGACTAGTATCTGCTCGTCATGCTCAAAGCATACGAGACATCTGGACGAGTACAAAGCATGGCGTACATGATAGACTCTATAGCGGATGCATAAGGGATCTGATCCATGCGGTCTCTCTCCTCCTTAGAAGAGGGGCATTGAGTCTTCGAAAGACTCACACCATGTGACATTGACAGAAATCTCTTCTTAGAATTCTACATGGAAAAACGATTAAGCACCCTGTCAATATATGTACTCTAACTTAAATCAAGCAATCTCTTAGATCTATCTGTATAGATCTTGATGCCTAAGATAAAGGCTGCTTCACCTAAGTCTTTCATTGAGAAACAATTCCCTAGCCACGTCTTCACAGACTGTAGTGAAGGGATATCATTTCCAATGAGAAGTATGCCATCCACATACAAGATCAGGAAGATAACTGTGCTCCCACTAACCCTCTTGTAGACACAGGGTTCATCTTCATTCTTGATGAAACCAAACGCTTTGATTGCATCATCGAATCGAAGATTCCATCTTCAAGAAGCTTGATTAAGCCCATAAATGGACCTTTGCAACTTACATACCTTTCCAGCATGCTCTAGATCTACAAAACCCTCAGGTTGTGTCATGTACACATCCTCGAGTAGATTCCCATTTAGGAATGCGATTTTGACATTCATCTGTCAGATCTCGTAATCATGGTAAGTTGCAATAGCAAGCATGATCTGAATAGACTTAAGCATTGCAACTGGTGAAAAGGTTTCATCATAGTAGATTCCATGAATTTGCTTAAGACTTTTGGCTATCAATCGCCCTTTATAGGTATGTATAAGACCATCCATGTCAGTCTTTCTTTTAAGAACTCACTTACACCCAATGGGTTTAATTCCCTCAGGTGGATCAACCAAAGTCCATACTTTGTTAGTGTACATGAATTCCATTTTGAACTTCATGGCCTCTAGCCATTTCTTAGAATCTGGGCTCATCACAGCTTCTTGATAGGATGTAGGCTCGTTCAACTCAACAAGCATAATGTCATCATGGTCAAATAAGAAAAATGAGTATCTCTCAGATTGACGACGTATCTTATCAGATCTGCGAAGATGTTGGTCTACTTGAACAGGTTGTTGCTCCATAACTTCTTGTGCAACAATCTCATGGTCCACAACACTTTATGGTGCCTGTTCATTGTCCATCAAGGCCTCAATACCATCTGCATCTTGAACTTCTTCAAGATGGATTTTACTCCCACTATTTCTTTAAGAAATAAACTCTCTTTCGAGAAAAACACTATTTCTAACGACAAACATGTTGGTGCAATCTTGGTTAGGTCAGGGTTGACCTAGTTTGACTAAGCTCGGGTGAGCTTAGGTGTGATAAACTTGGTAAGCTTATGATTAGATGTTTCGATGTTTGATAATGATGTTTGAATGTCATATGATGTTTGAATATCGTATGATGTCAAGTGGGTCAAGGTTGACTGGAGACTTGACGGAAAAGACCTAGTGGGACTAGAGACACTTAGTGGGACTAGGTGAAGTCCAGGTGGATCGGGGAGATCGTACGCTGACATGGGAAAAGACCTAGTGGGACCTAGTGGGATCAGGGTTGACCTAGTTTGACTAAGCTCGGGTGAGCTTAGGTGTGATAAACTTGGTAAGCTTATGATTAGATGTTTCGATGTTTGATAATGATGTTTGAATGTCATATGATGTTTGAATATCGTATGATGTCAAGTGGGTCAAGGTTGACTGGAGACTTGACGGAAAAGACCTAGTGGGACTAGGCACACCTAGTGGGACTAGGTGAAATCCAAGTGGATCGGGGAGATCGTACGCTGGCATGGGAAAAGACCTAGTGGGACTAGACACACCTAGTGGGACTAGGTGAAGTCCAGGTGGATCGGGGAGATCGTACGCTGGCATGGGAAAAGACCTAGTGGGACTAGGCACACCTAGTGGGACTAGGCACACCTAGTGTGACTAGGTGAAGTCCAGGTGGATCGGGAAGATCGTACGCTGGCATGGAAAAAGACCTAGTGGGACTAGGCAGACCTAGTGGGACTAGGTGAAGTCCAGATGGATCGGGAAGATCGTACGCTGGCATGGGAAAAGACCTAGTGGGACTAGGCAGACCTAGTGGGACTAGGTGAAGTCCAGATGGATCGGGGAGATCGCATGCTGGCAAGGTGGAAGTCTACTGAGAGACTAGACCTAACTCGAGGATTAGGCGAATCTGGTTGGGAACCAGGTTAAGTCTGAGCTGGGAGCTAGGCAGTAGAAAACCAGGTTGGTCAACGGGGTTGACCGGACACTTGGTAGGGGATCCTAGACTTGTGGAAACAAGTTAGGTTGGACTCAATCGATTAGGTAATCGATTGGGTGAATCGATCAGTTGATCGATTAGGGCAGTTTGAACGAGAGGACAGAAGGGTCCTGAATCGATTGGGTAATCGATTCAGGGTATCGGTAATCGATTGGCTAATCGATTAGGACGGTTTGCGCGAGAGAACAGAAATGCTCTGAATCGATTGGGTAATCGATTGACTAATCGATTACGGTTCGAAAACTAGCCGTTGAACGGCTAGGAGTGACGTGGTAATCGATTGGGTAATCGATTACCAAACCCTAGGCGTCGGGTATAAGAGTTTTCGCGCAGGTTTTGAGCCGCAGAACTTCTCCTCTTCTTCTCCTTCATCAGTGTCATCTCAAGGGAAGCCTTGAAGCTTAGTGCTGCTGCATTTCCAAGGTTCTAGAGGCAATCACAAGCTTGAAGATAGCAAGGAAAGCAAAGAGAGTTCATTTATTGTAAATCTTGTAAGATTTCATTTGTGTTTTGCTTTGTAATCTTGTTGTATCTTCTTGTAAGCTTGTAAGAGGTTTCTCCACCTCAAGAAGGAGACTTTCATAGTGCATGAGAGTGTGAGGAAAGTGGATCCTTGGATTAGTCACCCGGTCGGGGTGGATACCAAGTAAAATCCAACGTGTTAGTGATTGCTTGAAGTCTTCCGCTGCGACAAATCATCTACAAGCGAATCGGAGCTAATCACCCCCCCCCTCTAGCTCGTCTACCTTTGCCTAGTGTGGAATTATAGAAATAATATCCCTTCGTTTCCTTGGACTATCCTACAAAATAACACTTATCAGATTTGGGTCCAAGTTTACCTGAGACTTGACGTCAAACGTAAGTCTCACAATCCCAAATCCTCATAAAAGACATCGTGAGACTCTTCCCAGTCCATAGCGTATATGGTAGCTTTATGACGGCCTTTGATGGAGCTCGGTTAAGTGTGAAAAGAGTCGTCTCTAGAGTGAATCCCCAGAAGGAAGTAAGAAGATCTGATCTGTCTGACTTATCATCGATCGTATCATATCTAATAGAGTATGATTTCTCTGCTCGGACACACCATTCCATTGTGGTGTTCCAGGTGGAGTGAGTTGGGATATGATCCCACACTGCTAGATAGTCATGAAACTCTTGGTTAAGGTATTTACCACCTCGATCTGATCGAAGTATCTTAATACTCTTGCCAAGTTGGTTTTGTACTTCACTCTTGAATTCTTTGAACTTTTTAAAGGATTCTAACTTGTGTTTCATGAGATACACATAGCCATATCTACTAACATCATCAGTGAAAGTGATGAAGTACTGATAGCCTCCTCTAGCTGCGACATTGAATGAGCCACATACATCAGTATGTATGAGTCCTAACAAGTCTGTCACTCTTTCGTCGTGCCCACTAAATGGAGTCTTGGTCATCTTGCCTAAAAGACAAGATTCACATGTCTCATATGATTCAAAATCAAATAAGTTCAATAATCCATTCTTATGGAGCTGGGATATGCAATTCTCATTTATATGACCTAAGTGACAATGCCAGAGATACGTTTGGTTCAAATCATTCGGTTTGAACCGTTTGTTATTTATGTTATAAATTTGGTTCTCTAAGTCTAGAACATAGGGTCCATTCATAAGTGGTGCACTACAATAGAACATGTCATTTAACATTATAGAACAACATTGTTCTTTATGATAAATGAAAAACCTTTCTTGTCCAAAAAAGATACAGAAATTATATTCTTAGTTAGTGTAGGTACATAAAAGCACTCCTTTAGATAAGTCTAGTGGGCAAAGACAAGG